>JAKCPI010018822.1:0-13017 GCA_023213315.1 Euborellia annulipes | reverse complement strand
TTTGGCTTACTTTTGAAGACACACAACGCCCTCTTATCGGGGAAAACATGCGTAACTTCTACCTCCTGAACCCCCTTAGGCAACCAAAATGATTAGCTTTATAAATCGTTATCTTAAAAGTACTTTTTTCCTTTCAGTTGCATTTAAAAAAAATGATTTATTTATTTTAAAAATATTGGTTTTGTTGACTAAGCTCGGGGCTCCACTCTCGAACAGACCAGGCACTTGTGGCGCCGACTGTACCTTACATTGGTCCTTTTACTTTAGAGTAGGAAAAAAATGTGATTATATACCCGATTTAAAATAGAATATTTATTTAAATTAATTAAAAAAATTACATTTTAATAGTTTACAAGATACTTAAGAATTAATTTTGTTACAGATAAACAAAAAGAAATATTTATTTAATAGGCTAATTAATATTTGCGTACACTCAGATCAAGTAGGTCTCTCTTTTTTGACATTCAATCGATTTGAATAGTGTTTGTAAAATTTTATTCCCGATATTTAATAATAAATGGAATACCTAAAAATTAATAATAATTTCTAAACTGTAATGTGGGTTGCCTGCCACCGGGATCAGAGAATCGCCGGGCTTAGAAAAAAGATATTATATTGACTAGAAGTGAAACAACCGGCACTTAAAATCCAACATAAGTGGTTCCTGATTCAGATATTTTTTTATTAATATAAAAGAGCTTTTCGGAAAAAGATATTTTAAACTTTTAATAAAATTTAAAGCCTATATATTTTATATATAATTAATATTAGGAAAAATAAATTAATTATTATATACAGTACTATATCATATGTAATGGTTGTTAGAGCTGCCCGTTGATGGCTTCGAGGGCGAGGGTTGTGCATTTTTGGCACTCCCCGCGGAAGACGCTGTCGATGGCTGAATCTCCTGTAGAGCCCACAAGGCACAATCTTATAATATCTTTTAAAAGGACGGGGGGACGAGGGAACTCATCTCTATTAACAGTTACATTTGTTTACACTCGGAATTCTAGGGATGATTAAATTAGATTGAGATTTATGGAGAACCTGACGCCATCAGGTATAAAATTGTGAAATCTGAATCCACCCTTCTAAAAATAATATTTCACCCCTCTTGATAATATGTCAATTTAATAGGATTTTGGGAAAATAAACTGCCATCTCTTTTGTTATTTAGAGTGCAAAGGAATATTAAATTATATTCTACAAAAGGAAGCAAATGTTTATAAAAAAATTATTTTTTAATTCAAAAACAAAATATTTTTTTTTTTTTTTTACATATGATATATAAATATTAGAAGAGAAAATAAATAAGGAGAGAATTAGTATTATATAAAAGGGTTACATGAGTGAATTAGTTACCGGTAGCGGTAACAGCTACCACAGGAACTGGAGTCTTTTCTCTTTCTCCAGATGCTGTTGTTGATGTAGCAGCCACTGCTGCCATTTTATCTGCACCAGCAGCTGCCAGTTCGCCCAATTTATTCGCACCGTAGTGCGCCTTCTCGAGGGCAGTTTGCCCTGCAGAGGCTACCAAGTGTTTAGTTGAAGCTACTAGCTCGCTCGGCGCCATCTTCACAGCAGGTACCTGTTAAAAAAAAAATAATATAAATTTATTTAATCCATTTTTGGTTTTTATAAGATTCAACACATCATCATGGAAACATTTTTCTAACGAGCTCTAATTTTCTTTAAGAGAGGTTAATAATAAAAATTGCTATTCAAATTTAAAAAGAATAAAATACCATAAATACTTGACTAAATATGTAATGAAAAGAGAAGAAATCATTAGTGTTTTTTTTTTTTTTTTTTCAAAGAGGATTATTTGGACCCTGTTAGGCATTGGTGTGTCAAGCGCCACCTACCGATTTTTGAGAAAATTAACATTAAAGTTTTTTGTTTTCATTGGATTATCTATAATTTTTTTTTGTCAATTGTGCAAGTATCATTAAATATAAATTTTTGTAAGACATATTTCATAAAAAATACTATTAATTATAGCATTTGAAACAATATTCCGGACGCTGATGACTTGTGGGTGGGGGTAAGGGGAGTTCTCTTTTTCCCTCCCAACTAAATATTACTAATTATTTTAATTTAGCTTAGAATTAAATATTCCTTTAAATGCCAGTTTTTTACCCCGACTCCGGTTTATACTAAAAATCTTATACCCCGGTAAATAGATGTGCATATTAATTAAATTCAATTTAAAAATTGTTTGAGACATATTATAATCATATATATATACGCAAGATGCAGTTAGATAAAATTTTATAACTACTCGTATGCATTTTTCGAAAAAATAAATAACACACATTGAATTCAGTTTATTAATCAGATTCAACAACAGCATTAAACAAAATATTTGCTTTTTTTTTAGAAAAAAATATACCTATATTCTAAATTTGTTTTTCGTTATCATTGGTTATTGAAAATAAAATCCAAAAATTTAATTTCATATATGATTGATTATGTTTAATATAGTAGGCCCTATATAATTTCGTTAAAACAATTTTTTTCTTTTTGTTCCAGATGTCATGGTTTGTTTGCCGATCCATCACAAAAAAGCGACTCCATCCGTCATCTAAGCTGCTCTACTTAAGCATTACCGTTCATATTGCCATTATTCATCTTTTGGTGAGTACATTTTTAAAATATTTTTATTTAAGTGTAATTTTATTTATTTACAACCAAAAATTAAATATATGTCGACATTGAATCTGAGGTGGCAAACACAAAAACAATTACCAAAGCTAAGAGAAAAGTGTGTATTGTGAGACTACTTATGTCACTCAATCGAAAAAAGTACATCAGTAAAATCACTAGAAATATCACTTGTATTTTAGTACTAGGCCAATTTTAATGAATTTCCTCGAAACTCGTGCGACAACTTTAATTATTTTTATGGTTTCAATGAAAACGCTACAGACCCTTGACCAGAATAAATATTAATATGATGATTTTAATCATAAAAAAGTTGTAACTAATGCTAATTTGAATCTGTAGCTAAAATATAGTAAATCTTAATTTCCTCCCTTCCGTGAATGCACACTGACCATTCAAAGCGAATTCTCCATCAAAAATCTCGAAGCCCCCTTCCACCGTCACTGAAGGAGTAATTCGTTAACAGCTCAATTCAGGCAATTAATTAATTTAATAAAAGGGGAACTAAGTTTAATATAATTTTGTCTTTTTGAATGATCCTATTATCTAATTTAAAACTATATTTATAGTTAAATATTTTCGAGATTTATATCCTGGGTTCGATTCGCGGGGGTCATGGTATGTTTGGCCTCACAGATTTGTTGGATATATATATACAGTATTTATATATTAAATCATTTACTAGTAAAAAAGAATCAGGAAAATAATTACCTTGTCTTCCACAATATCCAGTCCAGAACAAACGAGACTATCCACTCTCTTAATTGGGCCCTAGAAAAAAGAATAAATCTTTAAATCTATAAAAATAATACTGTAATTTATAGACTACTTATAATTAGTACATCAATAATAACTGGAGATCCTGGGTATCGATCCCGGGGCCATGGGATGTTTGGCCTCGCCAATATAAAAAAAACGGCACTGTAGATTATAATTTCGAAATATTTTTTTTTTTAAACAATCGCACTTTTTTCCCATTCACCTCAAAACGTGTATATCGATCAATATTTCGATATCGAATTTTTGACATGAATCCAATACTTTCTCTCTCTATATATATTTTACATATATACATAGGTAAGAGAAAGTAAAAATTCATTCCAGACCGTGAACTGAATGTCTATTATAGAAAAGTTTTTTTTATAATAAAATAACTTGAGAAAAATATGCCTTTTAAAAAAATTTAAGAATCTTTATAAATAATAAATGATGTTTTACTGAAATTTATTCGAATATGCATAACATTTCTCCCTGTGGAAGAGGGCATTTGAATGCAAAGCAAGCCTTCGGGGATTGTCTCCGACGGCAGTAATTTATTATCCATGGTTAATCCACCCCCACTGGGCAGGTTTCAGTTCGAGTTCCGATGCCAGAAATGTCATTCCCAAATGGAATAATTGCAAACGTTACAACACCAGAGAAAATTTTATCATTTTCTGTTTTATTTATAAAGAAAGAGAATCACAAAGAGAAGGCAGGCGAGAAGAAATTGTAATAAATTAGATGGAAATTTCTAAAAGTGAATTTTGAACCATCACAAAACTTACATTTGTTCTCGTCATATTCAATTATTCGCAGAAACTTCTGAATAAACTAAGCCTCGACATGCTACATGAGAAATATACATCAAAAAGAACCAAAAATAGCAGCATTCCTCTGAGAATATGACCTTTTAGATACGCCATTGGCTTGTTAAAGACGAAGGAATAAAAGAATCTCGGCTACTACTTTAATAACAAATTTATATCTTTTGTTTGCACTAGCAAATGCAAATTGCATATGTATTAAATTTTTAATTGAATACTATATTTAAATGTATTGTAGTTGTGGCTTTTGAGTTGTATCAAGGAAGGGTTGCAGAAGCAGAGACTTGCAGCCAAAATTTTTTCTTTAAATATTTTATTGGGCTGACGTTTTGGTCTCAATAGAGCCAATAAAATATTTAAAGAAAAAAATTTGGCTGCTAGTCTCTGCTCCTTCAGCCCTTCCTTGATACTATATTTAAATAGAAATATATATTTTATATCGACGCAAAAAATGAATACAAAAAGATTGAGACTACCATCCCGCAACCCTTGTATTTTCATCAAAGTTTCCACATCGAATTCTATGCGATCACACTAGCCTACTTTTCCGTATATAAGAGGCGTATATAAAATAGGCAAGGAATGCATCCATCACCGAGATTTTAAAAATACCCTCTTGGAAGCCATGGAAAATTCAAACATTTTTAAAAAATTTTAAAAGAAAAATTTCCCTCGGAACAAAACATATAGAGTAAGGTGGGGCAAAAGTCCGCAGTTTTTTCTTTGGGAATTTTTTTTTGACCTTCCTATGAAAGATACAATAAAAATAGGAACATCCCCTGAAAGCCTGGTTAATTGGCTATCTTACAAAATTTTTTTGGTTTCCAATTCGATAGCATAAGAGTAGGAGAGGTATTTAAACAAAAATTTTCATTTGCGGACTTTTGTCCCACCGAGGGGGTAAAAGTCCGCACTAGCGGGGCAAAAGTCCTTAGGTGCAAACAATTGCCCCTGCAGCGAACAAACTCTCGAACCAGGGTATAAAAAGACTTAATAAGAAATACATTAGATATAGGTATGTTTTATGTATTCATTTTATTTATTAGAAATACACAATAGGCCTTATAACAATTAGTCCCCAGTAAGATTGAAGTTCATAATCTGCATAAACATTTCGGATCGTGGTCGTTTCCCTAGGCTCATTAATCCGAGAAAATACTAGGTAGGGGTATTAGAAACCCAGAAAATACTAGGTAGGGGTATTAGAAACTCGAATACCATTGGGTGACATTTGTTCCATTGGAGATCCATTGGGCCTTTTGCCCCGTCGAGGCCGCGGACTTTTGCCCCATTTAGCTATTTTCATCGAAGTGTTACAAAAAATTTTTATTGTTAACTGTAGAGAAAAAAGGTTTTAAAATATTTATTTAGGGTTATCAGCTTACAATCAAAGACATTAGACAGTTAGAAAAGTGCATGCTGGTACATGTTGCAACCATGAGAATTTCCATAAATATTAGATGGAAGGTGACAAAAACATAAATTTGCTCATTGTTAACAATCGGCTTCAAACACGTTATTGAATTTCGAATCATCATCTGTTCTTGTTGTTACCAACCTAACAAAGTTGTTTAGAACAACGCCAAGTCTAGCGGGGATTTTAAAATGAGGATTCGGACTTTTGCCCCGTGCGGACTTTTGCCCCACCTTACTCTACTACTCATATATTTTAAAAATGGGAAGATAAAGACAGTGGCGTACCGAGGGGAGGGCGGAGGGGGGCGGTCCGCCCCAGGCCCCGAGCCGGCATAGGCCCCATATATTTATAAAAAAGAAAATTTAATGAAAATTTCTCTTTGAGAGGCCCCGGGGCCCTCAGGAAAAAACAGAAAAATTTGGGGTTCAGGGATATAGGGTATTTTAAAAATATTTTGGTGTATGGCGGAGAGGGAGATGAGCACCCCCCCCAAAAAAAAAAAAAAATTCAATATAAGAACCATTCAAGATATTTTCAAAAAATTTTTTTTAGCCTTAATCAATTTCGGCACCGATTCGATTAAATGCCATTCACTTCTAGATTAATTACATAAATAATAGACAAATCCCCAAAGAGAATCTATGTTTAGATTTTAAATTATGAATGTTATTTTCTATGAGAAGTTAAAAACATAAAAGATATTTTCAATTTTTTTTTTTTTTTTGTCTTTTTTAATTGCCTTAATCAATTTGGGCACCGATTCGATTAAATGCCATTCACTTCTAGATTAATTAAAGAAATAATATACAAATCCCCAAAGAGATTCTATGTTTAGATTATTAATTATGAATGTTTTTTCCTATGAGCCGTTAAAAACATATATTATGTATATTTTCAAAAAATTTTTTTTTGCCTTAATCAATTTGATCAATTTAGATAAAAAAAAAAACAAAATTTAATGAAAATTTCTCTGTGAGAGGCCCCGGGGCCCTCAGGGAAAAACGGAAAAATTTGGCGTTCAGGGATATAGGGTATTTTAAAAATATTTTTGTGTATGGAGGAGAGGGATATTTAAAGATTTGCACCCTCCCCCCAAAAAAAAATTCAATATAAGGCCCCCTCTTCTAGTGCCGCCCCAGGTCCCCAACTGCCTCGGTACGCCTCTGGATAAAGAGAATCATTCCTCTTCTTCTCTCTCACCCCTTCAATTTATTGCAGATATTTCAATTCCTATACAAGGGCCATCCTCAGTGCATAAATGAATTTTTGCGAGAGTTTGTCAAAATTATAATTTAAGCATGCTGAATGTCTAATTTATCACTTAGCACTCTTATTCAATCATTTTAATTTAATTTAATTTAAAATTTAGACTTTATATGGTCGTTTTTTTTACCAGTGCTCTAAATTTTCTGTATTATTTATCTCTCAAAAATTTCATTTTCATTTAAAAAAACAGGTCAAAAAATCTTTAATAAATTGTAATTTTTAAATAATTCCAAATATGCACTGAGGGTGGTTAGAATATGAAGCCAAGTTTCTAAAAGTTGCACTAAAAGATTTACAATTTACGATTATCAGGCGAAAATTAAAATAATATGCCTGCCGTATATAAATAATCGATTTATTACGTTTCTTCGTTAAAATATTAAAATAAATAATTTTTTGCACCTGTCATTTTTTTATATGATTAAAAAAATTGCCTGACAACTCAATCACTCGGATTTTCAATATTTGATGAAAGCGAATGTTGACAAGTGAAACAGAACCTTTAATTTGCTCGCGACAGGCTTTGCCGTTTCTACAGCAGTCGTGACTCCTTTCTCAGCAGTTGAGATTACAGCTCCAAGGACTGGGCTCGCATCTTTAACCTTAAATTGAAAATAAATTCAGATTATATATTTAATAATCCAAAACTGACATATTTTTTAGATATAGGCTATTAATTTACCTTTCCATATAAATTAGATGCAATATTGAGTGTACTTTCAATCATTGGAAGTTTAGCCAATCGATGCACTGATTCGATCGCTGAGGCGTTTTCATTCTCAGATGACGGTTCGGGTTCTGATAAAATAGCAGCAGCCTATAAACATGAAATGATTCATTAATTACATAAAAAGGTGTCAAAAGAAAAAATTATAGTAAATAATTAAAAAATGAAATAAAAATTAAATGAAAGAGAATCTAAAAACTAAGAACAAAATCGGAAAAGACAAATCCTTCACTAGTTCAGAGTTTATCTTTTTCTTTATTATTATCATCGTATTTTTTTTGTTGATTGCAAGTGCATCCTAAAATGTATCTCAAAATTTTTTTTAGAAACGACCGCAGCAGCCATGTTTATATTTAAATTAATCGATATAAAATTATTTTATAGATATAAATTTGGATTGGACTACATCTACCATTTAATCAAATTATTTTAGTTTCGAAAATTTCATTTGAATTAGAGGTAGAGCTGGGCATTTCACTCTACAGATTATGAAATTCTATGTCCTGATGCAGGTCAGAATGTCGATTTTTTTTTCTTACAATTAGTAAGGGCTGCTGAATTATTTCTTAAATCTATTAAAAATAATACAATGTGAAAATTTCTCAAGCGATAAAATTTATTTATATTAGATTGATTAACCGATTAACTGAGCTGCTATGTTCAACTAAAATACATATCTGGCGATTAAAGATAACTGATTGATTGTAAGTAAAATTAAAGAGGCTACGTGGCTTATCGGATAAGCTGGGGCTTAGTAATTCGAGGTAAAATTGTACTCGAAAATTCAACCAAGTCGAGCGTCTCTACTGGGGCAATGGGAATATAATCCCCTCCAGTTCCAGGCACCTAGGGCCTGAGGGATGAGCATGAACCATTCCTAGAATGAGGGGCCTTGTACCCGGAATACGGGTGATACGGGGTGCACAATAGATCTATAAGGTCGCAGTCCCAGAGAAGCCCCAGAACATCAAATCAATCAATCAAGTAAAATTAATTTATATTTAGAAAATATAAAAATAAAGATTAATTTAGTTCACTATGTTCGACTGCTTTGTTTAAAAAAAATAATAATTTATAAAATTTTATGAGGCCCAGTGGCCTAGTATGAGAGTAGAGCCCACAATATTCTTTGAGTTAACTCAATACCAGGCTGAACTTAGAAGGGCTGACCCGAAAAACAACCGTGTGAATGTCCCACATAGTCACCTGTATCTACAATTAAAATATAAACATAAATGCCTTCAGGATTCATAATTTTTCTTACGGTAATGACATAATTAACGGATTCTCTTCTCTTCATTAGTGTCAGAAGGAGTAACTTTAATGGGAATACTGAGGTGGGTTCCCTTTTCCTTCCTCAGGAAATAAGTTTATCAGATTTTTCCCCTCGGTTATTCGCCTCTTCAAGTAACGACTTAGATCTATCTACAACATATAAATTAATCATCTATTACACGCTTAAGCGCGTGATACTTTCTTTTCTAACTCCCTCTATTAGCGAAATAAAGTGACTAATCAGCTATTTTTTTTATTAATCGATAATCAATGAGACACTGCAATTAATCAACAACTTCATAAAAATTATCTTTAAAAGACTTTAAAAAGTAATTTAAATAATTCTGCAATTGTCTTTTATTTTAACACTTCACCTTCGTGTTTTTTTTTTTATTTATCACTTGGAATCGAAGAACAATGTCCAAACTTTTTTGTTTTTAAAGCTAAAGTTCACTTGACAACATTTCATGAAAAACACGGAAATACTTTTTAATTTACATGTACCGTATATCGTCACCATTTGATTAATGGCTAAATAAAAACAAGTGTGACGTTCTTGATTGAAAAAAAAAAAAAAAAAAAAAGTATTTCTAACAAAGAAATATATTATCCGTGGAAAAAGAAAGGAAAGAAAAAAAAACAAAAAAAAACATTTTTCTATTTTAGTACTATTTTAGTCATATAAAGTCACTTCTTGACAGAATTTCTAATCAAATTGACAAATTTGCGCAATGTGAGCGAAGATTGCTTGTCCCTTACGCCCTTATGTTTTATTTTAATGTCACACCTGCTATTTTTTTTTTTTTTTTTTTTGAGATAGCAAAATTTCAATTAGACTGTTTTGTAAAGCTCAAAAAGCTGAACATTTCTGTATATTTGAAGGAGGTATATAGCAGAGTGTTGATAATCAAATTTGAAGAATAAAATGAGCAAGCAGCTAGTTATATTTCAATTTATTAATAAACCAGGGCCGACGTTTCGGTCACATATGGGACCATCTTCAGGGCCAGGTTAATGTCTGAAAATACATATAATCCTCGCCAAGTTATATTGGGCATACACAATTGCATGTAGCTTAATCATGACAATGCCTCAAATTATGTTGTTATCATATACCATGGACAGAGAGTGAATGAACCTGGCCCTGAGGATGGTCCCATATGTGACCGAAACGTCGGCCCTGGTTTATTAATAAATTGAAATATAACTTCTGAAGGAGAAGCCGTAGCAAGAAGAAGAAATCCTGTTCGTTAGTCTCAATAATAGACCTCTTTATTTAAGAGAGACCGAAAATAAAATATTGAAAATGGTTATGAACCGCTTCATTTTAGAATGAAATATTTAATACTAGGTGCTCAATCCGCTTTCGGCGACCTTCGTTCTTACGCATCAATTTAGAATGAAATATTTAATACTAGGTGCTCAGTCCGCTTTCGGCGACCTTCGTTCTTACGCATTGGGCTTCACGCAAGGAAATGAGCTAGGAGGTTGAAATTTTATATTTAAGTTTGGCACCCTCCTAGGGCGTGAAAATAAGCTTTTAATCAAAATCGGCCAAAGAGTACTAGTACTTTACTGATGCACTTTTTCAGTTTTTTTAGATTTTCTCAAAATTCGGTTCAGCTATTTTGTTTAAAATTCAAAAATCAATTATTTTTTAGATGCTCTTTAAAATGTATATTCTCACTTTGCTATTGAAATCTTCTGAAGACTACTTTACTCTTGTAGAACACAACTTTCGATTACCGAAATTTAAGAGAAAATTGTGTGCTGTGCGACCAGTCACACCAGATTTTTTATATCTATTTTCTGTCTTAAAAATAATAATTAACATTATAAACAGTGCGTAAAAGTCCCTGTATGGTTATTTGAAAATATTTCACTACTACCGGGAATTTAATCCTTTCTTGTTTTATCTTCAAAAGGGAAATTTTTTATTGAATTTTTTTTCCTTCCATAATTCACTAATCATTATGAGTCTAATTTTCTCCGGAAATTAAATAAATAATTACCTTATCTTCTACTATATCCAATCCAGAGCAGACAAGAGTATCCATTCTCTTCAGAGGCCCCTAAAAAAAATGAAGATTAAATGCGGTTAGAAGGCAATTTGTCCTTTACTCTCACCCTCTAATTTTGCACAAGAGTTAGGTGGTGGATTCTCTAACGTCAAAGGGAAGCAACTTTTCAGAGAAAATCAAATTATAGAGAGTTTGTAATTGATTAGGCATTTTACCTTAAGTTTGTTAGTGACGGGCTTGGCAGTTTCCACTGCGCTGCTCACTCCTTTCTCAGCCGTGGATATTACCGCCCCTAATACCGGACTTGCATCTTTAACCTTGGGAAAAAAAAAAAAACTTAAATTATATTTTTTTTCATCAGTTTAATTAATTTAATTTATTAACACTCCTTTTAATTTTTTTTTTTTTTTAAGCGGAAAAATTCTTTTTATCAGTAGATCTATTTATTTACTAATTTGTTAATTAAATTGAGGACTTTTTTTATTTTTACTCACAAAATTAATTCAAAATTTCTCTTCAATTAAATAACAAAATATTATTTTTAATAATTTTATTTTCTGATTTTTCTTATTTCAAATCCGTGTTTGATTATCCGGATTCACTCAGGGGCTCACTTCTAGTGAGTACGTGGATGGCGACCACGAGTTACCCGAGCTAAGGCTGGTATTTCTTCCCCTTCCTTTATGTCAGCCTTTTTCCCCTTTTTTATAACAAGCATCAGGCCGACCCGGTTTGCTTTTCTTTCGGTCTCATTTTTTTATAAATTAATTTTGCCGACCCCCCATAGGGTTAAGGCTAAGATAGAAGAAGAAGATTTGATTATCCGGGCAAACCCAGAATGCATTGAAACATAAAACATCAATAAAAAATTTCTTATCGACGTTTCGAGTGCCGATCGCACTCTTCATCAGGACAAAAAAAAATGTTATTTTATTTTTCGCCTTGGCTGGCCTTATGCCACATCCTCATATCATAATATCCAGCCATCAAAAAACAACTATAAAACATCAATGTTTTACAATGAAGTTATTATGTTAAGTACGATAATCGATGAATGAAAAACATCGATGTTTGTTGACATGGAGTGATAAAATAATTTTTTTTTTTCAAAATCAATATGGAGGAAGTCCGTAATAAGATAGAAGATGAAATAAAATGCGAGACTACTTTCCGGCTCGAATTATTTTAATCTCCCTTGTCAACGTTTCGGTGGCTTATCGTAAGTCGCCTATCTTCAGGACAAAGGTGTAAACAAACTCTATTGGTGGCTCAGAATAGATATGTATGTATATTCCAAATATACGCAAGAAAAATAAATTGATTTTATATGGGGCCTTGCAGACCCCCCGGAGGATGGCCCTCCAGCGAAGATGGCGGTGCCCCCCCCCCTCAGCCAAATTTCCTAGTTACGCCCATGCCCGTGCTTTTCATATCCCTGATACAAATGAGTGAAGAAAAAGAAAGAGAATATTTTTTTTTATTTAAGGACTTTATCGGCATCTATGGCCATCTAGACATTGTCCCTATTTATTTAAATTGATTGGTAGCCAATTCAATTTAAAAAAATTTTTGTGGCATGCGAGGAGATGCGAACCCGCCACCCTTGTCAAATAGTCAGCATTCTAATCACTACACCAAGTCCCAGGGTCAAGAAAGAAATTATTTATAAATAAATCCAATTTTTCTCTTTTTTTGTTATTGTCCAAGAAATTTATTTCACTTTTGATTTGACATATAACATGTTTATTCATAATATTTCCCGTCAATAAAACCGAAAAAGGGAATCGGCTTAAAATTTACATATCAAGAGAAAAGGTCAAAAAACGTTTTGGGTCAATGGAAAATAATTTGACATGCCTGTCAAATCTCCGATAATGTATTAATATTTACATATTTCGGGAAATATTGAAATAGACAATTTAATTAATACACTAACAATTATTTTAAAATTGAAAAATTATTGACCTTTGATTATAATGGAAATAAATGATTGAAAATAATTTTTCACAAAACAGATATTTCGTCTCGTCTTGATTTTCTCGTAAATGAAGTATATAAAAA
>JAKCPI010018821.1:0-15654 GCA_023213315.1 Euborellia annulipes | reverse complement strand
ACATATAAGGAAATTTTTAGATTGAAGTTAATTTTAATCAAAACACAAGTGAAAAAAGATTATAAATTCCATAAGATAGGCCTATTGTTTTTTTATTAAGATTTTTGAAAATAAATTTTTCATTTAAAAAAGTGTAATGGTGTACAAATTGGTGATATCTAGTTATTTTTAATTAAGGAGAAGGAATAAATATATATATATATATATATAATCATTAAATCAGCTTTACTATCCTTTGAATTGATTTTCAAATTTAAATATATTCATAATGAAACTGAAATAATAAGCCAAGTCAAGGTAGTTATATAGTCAAAAAAATTTAGTAAGAATAATAAAATTTTAAAATTTATAAAAATTAATGTCAAACTCTATCTAAAAGGAGGATGAATATTAAATTCAAAGTCCAATTTTAATAAAATTTTATAATCACTGAATGTGAGTAGAATTCTACTATTTTGAAAATAATTTCAATAATAATGATCTATTAAAATTTATTATTTAATAATTTATTTAGGTCATTTTTACTGTGTTAATAAAATTAGAGAGGCTTTTAAATAGGTGAAAATATAAAATAAAGTAAAAATAAAATAGAATCATAACCTAAAGTGAGTGAGTGACATTTAATGTTAATATTTAGTGGCGAGCTAGTATTAATTTAAGAAATTAATAAACTAATAGAAATTATAGAAAATTCTCTAATTAAAATAAGTAAGGGTGAAATGGAAAATAAATAATAAATACCTTTAATATTGAGATGATTAGAATCACGATCCATGCATGTTATAAGTAGCACACATGACAAGGAGGCAAAGGCAAACGTCGCAGATGGCAGTGGCGTGTGAGTTGACAGAAAAAGGTTGGTTCAATTACTTGAAAAAATACACCTAAACAAATTTAAAAAAAAGAAAAAAATTAATTAGATCTATATAGAATTTAAATAAAATATTTAATAAATTAAAGGAGGAAAATAATTTTTTTACAAAAGTAATAATTCAATTAGTTGCCATTAGTTGTTGATATAAAGGTTTGTTCAATTACTTGCAATACATCTAAAGAGGCAAAATTTAAATAAAACATAACTTTCAAGTAAATATTAATAAATAATAATTAATTTTACTACTTAAAAAAAATATTTTTTAATTAAAAGAATTTAAATAATGTTCAATTACTAGATGATTTAAAGGTTAGTTTAATTAAGAGCTATTTTTTTAAACACTCACACTTTTTTCCCATTCACAAACACATACGCACAGTTGTAAATATATCTATTGGGGGCCCAGGCATTCTTATTTATGCCATTTGGTTATCCAAATGACTTAAATACAGAATGAGTTACATCTTTAATACTTTTAATAATATTATTTTATTTTTTCCTAAATTAAATATGATCAGAGGAGTATGAATCTGTTCCCGTTAGAGAAGATAAAATCCTGGACTACCATGCAGAAAGATTCATCCCAATGTCGATCCTAGAAAATAATTTGCGAGATGATATATATATATATATATATATATATATATATATATGTTACCAAGGGCGTACCCAGGATCAAATCTAGAGGGGGGCAGAACATGGTCGTCCAGGGGGGGGGGGGGGCAGATCATGGCCTTCCTGATTGTGACACAGCTTTTTTTTATTATATAGAGGAGAAAAGCCTTCGAATTAAAGGCATAAAAACCCTCGAGCCTAACGAGTCCCCGTCGCCATCGCCCTACCTAATTTTGTTTCGTTTCATCACTTTATAAGCATTTAATTTTTTTTTTCTTGCTTCTAGAGGGAGGCAGCTGCCCCCCCTCTGCCCCTCGCTGGGTACGCCCATGTATGTTACTCTGGAAATAATCGCTGGACTAGACCACTTTTTTTTGTTATTTATTTAAGATCTTTTTGGGCAACGAAGGCCATTTAGTCTATATTTATTTCAATTTATTGGTAGCTAATTAAATTGATACTAGCCGCGCCGCCCGCCTTCGCGTCTAGCCAGGGGGGCTACGCCCCCTGGACCCCCGCCAGCTGGCTCGGGCCCGCCTGCAGCCGACCCTCGCCTTTCTTAATTATGAGAAACTGCGTGGCTTCTAGACAGGGGGCTACGCCCCCTGGACCAGTGCCTGCTTGAGGATTTGTTTACCTTCATAGAATACACAACTGCAAAGAATACTTAAATATTTCTCTATACATTTCCTATGGGAGAAATCGTAACTTTAAGAATTAATAACTCGAAAAGTTAAAGGAATTTTGGGACCCGAGTATTTTTCCGGGACTCTCTATAACGTCCTCTATAAGACTGCAAAATTTCGTTTCAAAATTCCAATGGGAAGTTGGTCAAACAGAGCGTGACAGACGGACAGACAGACGGACACTCCGTAATTATTATATATAGATATAGATATTGTAAATTAGATAGGCAGAGACAAGACACATAGTGGTACTGTAATATAATATTATAATTACTATTTTATTTTATGTTATTTTATTTAATTTTATTTTTATTTCTTTATTTTATTTTTTTATGAGAGAGAGACTGTATATATATATATATATATGTAATTATTATAGGCTCAAAGAGGCAAATAGCCTCAGAGCTAAATAAAATATTCTATTCTATTCTAAGTTGTCCCATTAGAAGGGATGCGAACCCGCGTTCCTTGGTAACTAGACTACGTACACACTATTTTATTTTGCAAATATGTCTATCGGGGGATCCCACCAAGGGCGGATACAAGGGGGGGGGGGGGGGTAAAGGGGGTAATTACCCCCCCCCCCCCCGAGATTCGAAAAATACCTTTTTTTCGCAAAAAAATTTATTTTTAATGTAAAATTTTTAAAATTAATACTTAAAAATTTGATGTGTATTTATATTCTGGCAAACAAGTACAGAATGCGCTTTTAAATTACCGAAATTAAAAAAAAAATAGTGTGCTGTGCGACGAGTCACACTAGATTACCCCCCCCCCCCCCCCCCCCGAGAAACACAATGATGTCCCAATGATCTGGTCAAGAGTGGTGTTTTTACCTCGGGATATATTAATATATATATATATATAATAAAAAAAATAATAACTCACCAAATGATAATTGCAAGAGACGATAATAAGAGCTCGAAGAACGACAAGTTGTAATTAGAAATGGGATTCGATCCAGAGCGAAACTAATAGAGTAAATGGCACACCCTGGAACTGCCGTTCTGCCAGAATCCTCTTCCTCGCACGACTGAATCAACATTTGGTGAGAATCACTGGTCCAAGAGGAGACTCAAATGGGATTCTGAAAACAATAAGAGAAAAGAAATATTAGTGTTAGAATGAGAGAATTTTTTTTTCTATTGATATTAAAAAACACTTTTTTCTCATTCACACTCACACCCATTCACACAGTCTTTTCGGCAACTCAGACCATATAAGACTTTATATATTTAAGCCAATTGGTACCTAAATAAATAAAATCATCGGACTGCCTGGAGTCCAAGCCCACGACGTTCGGTATAGAAGGTCGTTATAGAAGGTAGGGACGCTACCACCTACACCAAGCCCGAAGGCGAATGAGAGAATTGAAATAATTATTAATATGAATAAGATATGGGATTTGTATGCGCTGCAGCCAGGAGAATTAAAACAAAATTTATTTCTTGCCAATGTTTTTTGTCCAAATAAACGAACATTTTGCAAAAATATTAAGATTGCTTTTCTTGTTAGAGAGGGCCCTTCGGAGCTCAGGTGAAAACGGAAAAATGATATATTATAAAAGGTAAAAAAGAATATATTATTTTTTCATTGCCTTGAAAGCTAGCCCCGGCCCGGCCCGCGGGCCCCACAAGGCCGCGGGGTTTTTGCGGGGGTTTTCGTTACGCTACTGCTGATAGCGTGATAATATTTAAAACAACTTGCAGGCGCTCCAGTCTCTGGTCTGGTAGTCCATGCACTTTCGATTAGACTGTTGATTAGATATAAAAAAATATCAAAACAACTTATCAGGAAATCTCGACTATTGGTTCACAACAATCCCTTTCCTCTCCAATCTTGACACTGATTTCTTTGGCAGTCCTTCATCGCTTCTTAGGCCATATAATAATTACGATAAATATTATTGTTCAGGTACATTCGCTCCTTCTAAGGAAAGAGAATCTCAAATATATTATATATATATATAAATATAAACAAATAATAAAAAATTATAAAATAATTACTTTATAAGTATTTAAGATAAAAAATATCTAATTAAATAATTATATGATGGGAATTGATATTCATTTTGCCTATATTTTTAAGAGTTTGAAAGAGAATGAATATCTTCCAATGTTGACAGAAAGGCAAAGTTTAGACACAGCGTTGCAGACAGACGCGGACTTGGCAATTATATTTATATATATAAATCATAATGAGAAATTAATTAAAAATTGAGAAGAATGAATAAATAAAAAATTTAATTTAATTAAAAATAATAAAATAATTAAAGTTTAGGCCTATATATATAAAAGAGAAATTAGAATGTCGTGTAATTCTCTTCCAATTTAAGCCCTTCACAGTAGCGTAACTAGGTGGGGGCGAAGGGGGGCGCTTGCCCTCTCCGCCCCAGGCGCTTCAAGCCTTTGACGCCCCTCGATACCGACATAGGCGCCTTAGGACTTCTAAAATATAGCCCAACGACGGTGATTTTATCATATTCTTTCGATAGATTGTCCAAAAAATTGATATATTTCTTTAAAATTATATTACAACTTAAAAAACGGCGCCCTAGTTGAGCTTCGCCCCCTCCGCCCTCTAAGGCTAGTTAAGCCAAGGGCGGTCCCAGAGGGGGAGTCAAGGGGGTCGTGACCCCCCCCCCCAAAATCTTTCTTTTTTTTAACACACACTTTTTTCCCACTCACTCTCCCATTCACACAATCTTTTCGGCAACTTAGGCCATTTAAGACTTAAACGATACTCATATTTGATTAATATATATATATATATATAACTTATTGGGACCCAGGCCCATTTATTTATACTATAAAAAAAAAAAACAGTGACCCCCCCCCCCCAAAATGTAAGGCTTGCGTTACGCCGCTAGCCCTTCACGCTCTTATGTAAGCAGTTGGCTTGCTTTGCTCCTTCCTATTCAATAGTTTTACTTTAGAACTCCTCGTAGCCCAACAAGGGTCAAATAAAATCTATTCAGATTATTTATAAAAATTTTATCAATGTAATTGATCCTGAAAATTGAGTATCAGAGCATTTAACGATAATTTTATTTATTTTTTTCAAACGAGTAATCAAAGTCTTAACAAATTCTCGAGTGATGAATGATGAAATCAACTCTAATGATGATTCATTAGATAATATCAAAATTACATTTTTTTATTATCAACATTGGACCATTGGACGTTTCAAAAGTCGAGGCGCCAGGAATCATGTCCTATAGAAATTGTATCCAAGCAAAGTCTATTCAAGAGCGTATTCTAATTTCGTGGATTTGAGAAATTCTCCTTTTTTCATCATTTCTTATTTGAGTTATTTTCTTCCTGAATTCGTAGAGGAGGGGTAAGTAATAGCTCAAACAACCTCTGGCGAAGGGGGGGGGGGGCTCCAAGCAGGATTTAATATAGTTAATATTATAAGCTGATGAGAAGTTGCTGTTGATGTTATGGGATGGAAGAGAGAGAGAGAGAAAGTACGGGTGCAGCAAATAAAGAGAGCCATTGGATGCCAATGCCGAAAGGGAGACGTTTTTTAAAATTTTATTCGTCCATCCTCTGCCCTTGTAGGATTTTTAAACATAATAAGCACAAAGTTGTCATTGTAGTTGCGGCTCATGTATATTAATTTCTCTTACCTCGATATAAGTTAATACTAGGCGGAAGGCCCTCCTAAGGCGGGCTTTGTGACTAGTATGTTAATATATAGAGAGAGAAAGTATTGGATTCATGTCAAAAATTCGATGTTGACGAATATACACGTTTTGAGGTCCCCTGAATCTAAAAAATCTGGTGTGACTGGGCACAGCACACAACTTTCTCTTACCCTTCGGTAAGAGAAAGTTGTGCACCGTGTGGTCACACCAGATTTTTTGTGTCGACATGTATTTAGTTTCCGACAGTAGGGTACAATTGAATTCAAGATGTAAAATTTATAAGTATGGGAAAATATTTATATTTTGTTACCATAGCAACCATTCCTCCTATCTTTTCTATGGAGTACAAGAGTAAAGTGGTCTTCAGAAGATTTCAATCACAAAATGAGAATATACATTTTATAGAGAATCTAAAAAATAATTGATTTTTGAATTTAAAAAAAAATCTTTGGAGCAAATTTAGAGAAAATCGAAAAAAACTGAAAAAGTGCATCAGTAAAGTACTAGTACTCTTTGGTCGATTTTGTTCAAAAGATTCGTGTCACGTCTCAGGGGGTGCCTAACTTAAATATACAATTTCAACCTCCTAGCTCTTTTCGTTCTTGAGATATTTTGTTCACAGACAGACAGACAGACAGACAGACCATGTCGCGAAAACCACTTTTTTGGATTCAGGGGACCTCAAAACGTGAAGATCCATCAAAATCTCGACATCGAATTTTTGACATGAATCCAATACTTTCTCTCTATATATATATTACATATATACATAGGTAAGAGAAAGTAAAAATGGGAATTTAAATAATAATTGAGAGAAAAGATTTAAATTTCGTTACCATGGCAACCATTTCTATCTTTCCTATGAAGAACAAGAGTAAAGTGGTCTTCAGAAGATTTCAACGGCAAAATGAGAATATACATTTTAAAGAGCATCTAAAAAATAGTTGATTTACGAATTTAAAAAAAAATCCTTGGAGGGAATTTTGAGAAAATCGAAAAAAACTGAAAAGTACATCAGTAAAGTACTAGTACTTTTTGGCCGATTTTGTTCAAAAGCTTATTTTGAGATTCTTCAAAGGTACCTAAGTTAAATATAAAATTTCAATCCGGTAGCTCAATTCCTTCATGCTAAAAATCTGTCCACACACACACACACACACACACACACACACACACACACACACACACACACACACACACACACACACACACACACACACAGACCAATTTGCGGGACCCACTTTTTGGACTCAGGGGACCTCAAAACATGTATATCCATCAAAATCTGGACATCGAATTTTTACATGATCCAATACTTTCTCTATATATTTCATATAAGTACGAAATAAAAAGTGGTTTTCGTGATATGGCCTGTCTGTGTGTCTGTGAACAAAATAACTCAACAACCAAAAGAGCTAGGAAGTTGAAATTTTATATTTAAGTTAGACACCCCCATGGGACCTGACAAGAAGCTTTTGAACAAAATCGTCCAAAGAGTACTAGTACTTTACTGATACCCTTTTTCAGTTTTTTTTCGATTTTCTTAAAAGTCGCTCCATCGATTTTGATTAAAATTCAAAAATCATTATTTTTTTAGATGCTCTTTAAAATATATATTCACATTTTGCCATTGACATCTTCTGAAGACCACTTTACTCTTGTACTCCATAGAAAAGATAGGAGAAATGGTTGTCATGGTAACAAAATATAAATATTTTCCCATACTTATAAATTTTACATCTGAATTCAAATGTTCCGTACTGTCGGGAACTAAATATATGTCGACACAAAAATCTGGTGTGACAAGCACAGAACACAACTTTCGATTACCGAAGGTAAGAGAAAATTGTGTGCTGTGTGACAGTCACACCAGTTTTTTCTAAATTTTACATTGAAAATAGAATATACCGTACTGTCGGAAACTAAATGTGTCGACACTGTGACAAGCACAGAACAACTTTTGTTTACCAAGGGTAAGAGAAAGTTGTGTGCTGTGCGACCAGTCACACCCGATTTTTTGTATAATGTCTTTGCAATTTAAAATTTTTTATTCCCTCCTTTGGCCATATTCCACCTCCTTTCATGTCGTATATTTTTATCTATTAATATTCAAAGATAATCTAAAGTTTGTTTAATTAGGTATATTAATAAAAAAAGAGACTATTTATGATAATTAGAAACACAATTACAGTGCATTATTTTCATTAACCTGTTAAAAAAAAAGCAAAAATTCGTAGAAATAATGACGTGGAGAATCTCTCGATTGACGATGAGAGTTCATAGTCCAAAAACAAATCATGCTGATTAAATCCGTTGCATAAGTTCAAGCGCACCGACTAACGAAAATATCATCCATCGTGCGTGATATAATCACTTCAGTTGTCGTTTGACATTTGAATCATTTGTGAACAATCAGGATGGCAGACAAGACACAATCCGATGTGGCCAGCATTGAGGCAGCTGTACATGTACAAATGGAGGAGGAAAACGCCGGCGAAGAGACTCTGGAGGCTGTCAATCGATTAGCCAAATTACCCGTTGTTGAGGGTACTTTGCATATGGCATCGAATCTTTATGAAAAGGTCAGAAATACAAATTATAATTTAATATATTTGTATCTCAAATAACTTATGAAAATAATTTTTCTACGCGGTTTTTTTTTTTATTTTTGATAAATTAAATTCAAAAGAAATTTTTTTCTTTTTTTTTATGACTAATTAAAAAATTATGATACATTTTTTTTTTAATTAAAAAATTTCTATTTATAAATCTCCAACCGTAAGAATAGCTTCCTAATTGGACCCTGTTATGCATTAGTGTGTCAAGCGTCAGCTACTGAGTTTTGAGAAAATTAACATTAAAGTTTTTTGTTTTCATTGGATTATATATATATTTTTTTTTTGTCAATTGTGAGAGTAAAATTAAATATAAATTTTTTTTAGGACATATTTAATAAAAAATACTATTAATTATAGCATTTGACAATATTCCGTGCTTATCTCAATTTTTATATTTTTTTTTTTTTGGCGCTTGACACACTAATGCATAACAGGGTCCAATTCTAAATTAGGCTAATTTAATTTTAGAATAGAAAAAATAAAAGAACCAACATTAAAATTGAAAATAAAGATAATCAAATTTGTTTAATTAATTTTGTTTTCACCTAGAGGACGACCCCCAACCCGCCACACCCCTGGGAAAATTGTGAGGACGTTCCAAGGCCTTTTAGGGTCACTACATTTTACTTTCTCTTACCTCTAAATATGTCAATATATAGAGAGAGAAAGTATTGGTTTCATGTCAAAAATTCGTGGTCGAGATTTTGATGGATATACACGTTTGAATCCAAAAAATCTGGTGTGATGGTCGCACAGCACACAACTTTCTCTTACCCTTAGGCAAGAGAAAGTTGTGTAATGTGCTTGTCACACCAGATTTTTTGTGTCGAGATATATTTAGTTTCCGCCGATATATTAAATCTCAAGATGTAAAAAATTTTTAAGTATGAGAAAATATTTTTTTACCAAGGCAACAATTTCTCCTATCTTTCCTATGAAGTACAAGAGTAAAATGGTCTTCAGAAGATTTCAATAGCAAAATGAGCATTTTAAAGAGAAATAATTGATTTTTGAATTTTAATCAAAATCTTTAGAGCGAATTTAGAGAAAATTGAAAATAACTGGAAAAGTGCATCAGTAAAGTACTAGTACTCTTTGGTCGATTTTGTTCAAAAGCTTCGTGTCACGTCCAATGGGGGTGTCTAACCTAAATTAAAAATTTCAACTTCCTAGCTCTTTTCGTTCTTGAGATATTTTGTTTACAGACACACAGACAGACCATATCACGAAAACCACTTTTTTGGATTCAGGGGACCTCAAAACGTGTAAATCCTTCAAAATCTCGACATCGAATTTTTAACATGAATCCAATACGTTCTCTCTCTATATATTAACATATATAGAGGTAAGAGAAAGTAAAAAGTATTGAGCAAATATGAACTATAGAGAGAGCGGGAAATGAACTTAAGCCTATAGGCGGCATACTCTTAAATCCGGCCCTGGTACAGAGGGAGACTTATTACCAAAAAAAAATTTTTTCAAACCAAAACGTCGAGCATCAAAATTTCAGTCAAACTTTTTGATACAATACTTTCTCTTTATATACTTCATTTACGAGAAAATCAAGACGAGACGAAATATCTGTTTTGTGAAAAATTATTTTCAATCATTTATTTCCATCATAATCAAAGGTCAATAATTTTTCAATTTTAAAATAATTGTTAGTGTATTAATTAAATTGTCTATTTCAATATTTCCCGAAATATGTAAATATTAATACATTATCGGAGATTTGACAGGCATGTCAAATTATTTTCCATTGACCCAAAACGTTTTTTGACCTTTTCTCTTGATATGTAAATTTTAAGCCGATTCCCTTTTTCGGTTTTATTGACGGGAAATATTATGAATAAACATGTTATATGTCAAATCAAAAGTGAAATAAATTTCTTGGACAATAACAAAAAAAGAGAAAAATTGGATTTATTTATAAATAATTTCTTTCTTGACCCTGGGACTTGGTGTAGTGATTAGATTGCTGACTATTTGACCAAGGGTGGCGGGTTCGCATCTCCTCGCATGCCACAAAATTTTTTTTAAATTGAATTGGCTACCAATCAATTTAAATAAATAGGGACAATGTCTAGATGGCCATAGATGCCGATAAAGTCCTTAAATAAAAAAAAATATTCTCTTTCTTTTTCTTCACTCATTTGTATCAGGGATATGAAAAGCACGGGCATGGGCGTAACTAGGAAATTTGGCTAGGGGGGGGGCATGGGACCAGCCATCTTCGCTGGAGGGCCATCCTCCGGGGGGTCTGCAAGGCCCCATATAAAATCAATTTATTTTTCTTGCGTATATTTGGAATATACATACATATCTATTCTGAGCCACCAATAGAGTTTGTTTACACCTTTGTCCTGAAGATAGGCGACTTACGATAAGCCACCGAAACGTTGACAAGGGAGATTAAAATAATTCGAGCCGGAAAGTAGTCTCGCATTTTATTTCATCTTCTATCTTATTACGGACTTCCTCCATATTGATTTTGAAAAAAAAAAATTATTTTATCACTCCATGTCAACAAACATCGATGTTTTTCATTCATCGATTATCGTACTTAACATAATAACTTCATTGTCAAACATTGATGTTTTATAGTTGTTTCTTGATGGCTGGATATTATGATATGAGGATGTGGCATAAGGCCAGCCAAGGCGAAAAATAAAATAACATTTTTTTTTATTTTTGTCCTGATGAAGAGTGCGATCGGCACTCGAAACGTCGATAAAAAATTTTTTATTGATGTTTTATGTTTCAATGCATTCTGGGTTTGCCCGGATAATCAAATCTTCTTCTTCTATCTTAGCCTTAACCCTATGGGGGGTCGGCAAAATTAATTTATAAAAAAATGAGACCGAAAGAAAAGCAAACCGGGTCGGCCTGATGCTTGTTATAAAAAAGGGGAAAAAGGCTGACATAAAGGAAGGGAAGAAATACCAGCCTTAGCTCGGGTAACTCGTGGTCGCCATCCACGTACTCACTAGAAGTGAGCCCCTGAGTGAATCCGGATAATCAAATACGGATTTGAAATAAGAAAAACCAGAAAATAAAATTATTAAAAATAATATTTTGTTATTTAATTGAAGAGAAATTTTGAATTAATTTTGTGAGTAAAAATAAAAAAAGTCCTCAATTTAATTAACAAATTAGTAAATAAATAGATCTACTGATTAAAAGAATTTTTCCGGCTTTAAAAAAAAAAAATTAAAAGGAGTGTTAATAAATTAAATTAATTAAACTGATGAAAAAATATAATTTAAGTTTTTTTTTTTTTTCCCAAGGTAAAAGATGCAAGCCCGGTATTAGGGGCGGTAATATCCACGGCTGAGAAAGGAGTGAGCAGCGCAGTGGAAACTGCCAAGCCCGTCACTAACAAACTTAAGGTAAAATGCCTAATCAATTACAAACTCTCTATAATTTGATTTTCTCTGAAAAGTTGCTTCCCTTTGACGTTAGAGAATCCACCACCTAACTCTTGTGCAAAATTAGAGGGGTGAGAGTAAAGGACAAATTGCCTTCTAACCGCATTTAATCTTCATTTTTTTTTAGGGGCCTCTGAAGAGAATGGATACTCTTGTCTGCTCTGGATTGGATATAGTAGAAGATAAGGTAATTATTTATTTAATTTCCGGAGAAAATTAGACTCATAATGATTAGTGAATTATGGAAGGAAAAAAATTCAATAAAAAATTTCCCTTTTGAAGATAAAACAAGAAAGGATTAAATTCCCGGTAGTAGTGAAATATTTTCAAATAACCATACAGGGACTTTTACGCACTGTTTATAATGTTAATTATTATTTTTAAGACAGAAAATAGATATAAAAAATCTGGTGTGACTGGTCGCACAGCACACAATTTTCTCTTAAATTTCGGTAATCGAAAGTTGTGTTCTACAAGAGTAAAGTAGTCTTCAGAAGATTTCAATAGCAAAGTGAGAATATACATTTTAAAGAGCATCTAAAAAATAATTGATTTTTGAATTTTAAACAAAATAGCTGAACCGAATTTTGAGAAAAATCTAAAAAAAACTGAAAAAGTGCATCAGTAAAGTACTAGTACTCTTTGGCCGATTTTGATTAAAGCTTATTTTCACGCCCCCTAGGAGGGTGCCAAACTTAAATATAAAATTTCAACCTCCTAGCTCATTTCCTTCTTGATATAATTGAACACACACACACAGACACACAGACAGACAGACTATGTCGCGAAAAAACCACTTTTTTGGATTCAGGAGACCTCAAAACGTGAAGATCCATCAAATCTCGACATCGAATTTTTGACATGAATGCAATACTTTCTCTCTATATATATATATATTACATATATACATAAGAGAAAGTAAAAAAAATAGCAGGTGTGACATTAAAATAAAACATAAGGGCGTAAGGGACAAGCAATCTTCGCCACATTGCGCAAATTTGTCAATTTGATTTGTTCTTGTCAAGAAGTGACTTTATATGACTAAAATAGTACTAAAATAGAAAAATGTTTCTTTTTGTTTTTTTTCTTTTCCTTTCTTTTTCCACGGATAATACATTTCTTTGTTAGAAATACTATTTTTTTTTTTCAATCAAGAACGTCACACTTGTTTTTATTTAGCCATTAATCAAATGGTGACGATATACGGTACATGTAAATTAAAAAGTATTTCCGTGTTTTTCATGAAATGTTATCAAGTGAACTTTAGCTTTAAAAACAAAAAGTTTGGACATTGTTCTTCGATTCCAAGTGATAAATAAAAAAAAACACGAAGGTGAAGTGTTAAAATAAAAGACAATTGCATAATTATTTAAATTACTTTTTAAAGTCTTTTAAAGATAATTTTTGACTATTTACGAAGTTGTTGTTTAATTGCAGCGTCTCATTGATTATCGATTAATAAAAATAGTTCATCAGTCAATTTCTATTTCGCTAATAGAGGGAGTTACAAATGAAAGTATCACGACACTTAAGCGTGTAATAGATGTAATTAATTTATATGTTGTAGATAGATCTAAGTCGTTACTTGAAGAGGCGAATAACCGAGGGGAAAAATCTGATAAACTTATTTCCTGAGGAAGGAAAAGGGAACCCACCTCAGTATTCCCATTAAAGTTACTCCTTCTGACACTAATGAAGAGAAGAGAATCCGTTAATTATGTCATTATCGTAAGAAAAATTATGAATCCTGAAGGCATTTATGTTTATATTTTAATTGTAGATACAGGTGACTATGGTGTACATTCACATGGTTGTTTTTCGGGTCAGCCCTTCTAAGTTCAGCCTGGTATTGAGTTAACTCAAAGAATATTGTGGGCTCTACCATCATACTAGGCCACTGGCCTCATAAAATTTTATAAATTATTATTTTTTTTAAACAAAGCAGTCGAACATAGTGAACTAAAATTAATCTTCATTTTTATATTTTCTAAATATAAATTAATTTTACTTGATTGATTGATTTGATGTTCTGGGGCTTCTCTGGGACTGCGACCTTATAGATCTATTGTGCACCCCGTATCACCCGTATTCCGGGTACAAGGCCCCTCATTCTAGGAATGGTTCATGCTCATCCCTCAGGCCCCCAGGTGCCTGAAACTCGAGGACAGGTATTCCCACGCTCCAGTAGAGACGCTCGACTTGGTTGAATTTTCGAGTACAATTTAATTCCTCGAATTACTAAGCCCCAGCTTATCCGATAAGCCACGTAGTCTCTTTAATTTTACTTACAATCAATCAGTTATCTTTAATCGCCAGATATGTATTTTAGTTGAACATAGCAGCTCAGTTAATCGGTTAATCAATCTAATATAAATAAATTTATTCAAGCTTGAGAAATTTTCACATTCATTATTTTTAATAGATTCAAGAAATAATTCAGCAGCCCTTACTAATTGTAAGAAAAAAAAATCTGACATTCTGGATCTGCATCAGGACATAGAATTTCATAATCTGTAGAGTGAAATGCCCAGCTCTATCTCTAATTCAAATGAAATTTTCGAAACTAAAATAATTTGATTAAATGGTAGATGTAGTCCAACTAAATTTATATCTATAAAATAATTTTATATGGATTAATTTAAATATAAACATGGCTGCTGCGGTCGTTTCTAAAAAAAATTTTGAGATACATTTTAGGATGCACTTGCAATCAACAAAAAAAATACGATGATAATAATAAAGAAAAAGATAAACTCTGAACTAGTGAAGGATTTGTCTTTTCCGATTTTGTTCTTAGTTTTTAGATTCTCTTTCATTTAATTTTTATTTCATTTTTTAATTATTTACTATAATTTTTTTTTTGACACCTTTTTATGTAATTAATGAATCATTTCATGTTTATAGGCTGCTGCTATTTTATCAGAACCCGAACCGTCATCTGAGAATGAAAACGCCTCAGCGATCGAATCAGTGCATCGATTGGCTAAACTTCCAATGATTGAAAGTACACTCAATATTGCATCTAATTTATATGGAAAGGTAAATTAATAGCCTATATCTAAAAAATATGTCAGTTTTGGATTATTAAATATATAATCTGAATTTATTTTCAATTTAAGGTTAAAGATGCGAGCCCAGTCCTTGGAGCTGTAATCTCAACTGCTGAGAAAGGAGTCACGACTGCTGTAGAAACGGCAAAGCCTGTCGCGAGCAAATTAAAGGTTCGTTTCACTTGTCAACATTCGCTTTCATCAAATATTGAAAATACGAGTGATTGAGTTGTCAGGCAATTTTTTTAATCATATAAAAAAATGACAGGTGCAAAAAATTATTTATTTTAATATTTTAACGAAGAAACGTAATAAATCGATTATTTATATACTGCAGGCATATTATTTTAATTTTCACCTGACAATCGTAAATTGTAAATCTTTTAGAGCAACTTTTAGAAACTTGGCTTCATATTCTAACCACCCTCAGTGCATAAAGAGTACTAGTACTTTACTGATGTACTTTTTCAGTTTTTTTCGATTTTCTCAAAATTCGCTCTAACGATTTTGATTAAAATTCAAAAATCAATTATTTTTTAGATGCTCTTTCAAATGTATATTCTCATTTTGACCTCAAAATTGTTTGAAGCACACTTTACTCTTGTATTTCATAGGAAAGAGGAGAAATGGTTGCCATGGTAACAAAATATAAATATTTCCATACTTATAAATTTTACATCTGAATTCAAATGTTCCGTACTGTCGGGAACTAAATAGGCCTACATGTCGACACA
>JAKCPI010018820.1:0-105270 GCA_023213315.1 Euborellia annulipes | reverse complement strand
TGAGAATAAATCCTTGTTAAAATCGTGGACCGCCATGCAGAACGGTCTTCGAAAACAAGGATTATCCTCTTCATCACGCTCAAACTAGGTGTCATTTTGACTAATGACATTAATTTAAAAAAATAATTTATAATAATTAAATATTGGAAGTATTAAAAGATATATTTCAAAATATATATACATGTATATTGAATATGTAAAAACAAAATTTTTCGCCTCTGCATATATATATCAACCTAAATTAAACACAGACACGATCACACACACACCTCACACCCAATCTAAATCTCAGAAACAAACCCAAGCTTCTATCACATCCACTAACCAAACCAATAATACTTGGGGAGGCAGATTGAGGCCCCGTAGTCAACCTAAACCAAACACAAACGCAATTACACACACTCAACCTTCCTCCTGCTCTCAGAGACCAAACTAAGCCTCTGAGGCATCCATCAAAAATTGACCTGGGGACCAGCAAGACTGCGACCCCGTAAACAAACCACCCCAACAATTCCCCCTAATTCCATACTCTTGAAAATGGCTCCAAAAGGAGAGCCGAAACGTCGAGTAAATCTCAACATCACAGGCGACTCAACCCGAGAAAACTTATCTTCGCATATATATATATATATATATGGCCTAATAGAAAAATAAATAACTCACCAAATGATAATTGCAAGAGACGATAATAAGAGCTCGAAGAACGACAAGTTGTAATTAGAATGGGATTCGATCCAGAGCGAAACTAATTGAGTAAATGGCACACCCAGGAACTGCCGTTCTGCCAGAATCCTCTTCCTCGCACGACTGAATCAACATTTGGTGAGAATCAGTGGTCCAGGAGGAGGCCCAAGAATGTGATTCTGAAAACAATAAGAGAAAAGAAATATTAGTGTTAGAATGAGAGAATTGCAATAATTATTAAAATGAATAAGTTATAGTTATTTAAAAAAAAGAGCAGTTTTTTTCAAAAATCCATAATTTTTTTTTAGTTAGGTAAAAAAATTCTCAAAAATGTCTTTTAAGGAGTAGAAAAAAGATAGAAAATTTTCTGCGAATCCGCGGGGATCAGGAAAAAAATTTGTCGATTTGGCATGGAATGACCCATATACTGTATATGTTACTTTGGAAATAATCACTTATTTATTTAAGATCTTTTTGGGCAACGGAGGCCATTTAGTTTTTATTTATTTCAATTTATTGGTAGCCAATTAAATTGAAATAAATTGTCGCATGAGACGGGATGCGAACCCGAGTTCCTTACTAACTAGACTACTTACACATTATTTTATTTTTCAGCATCCCACCTTATCATCTTTGGCACAAAATCAAATCATATTTTTGCTCTGAAGATGATTGCAAAAAAAAATGATGTCCCAATGATCTGGTCAAGAGTGGTGTTTTTACCTCTGGATATATATATACTGTATATATAATAAAAATATAATAACTCACCAAATGATAATTGCAAGAGACGATAATAATAGCTCGAAGAACGACAAGTTGTAATTAGAATGGGATTCTATCCAGAGCGAAACTAATTGAGTAAATGGCACACCCAGGAACTGCCGTTCTGCCAGAATCCTCTTCCTCGCACGACTGAATCAACATTTGGTGAGAATCACTGGTCCAAGAGGAGACTCAAATGGGATTCTGAAAACAATAAGAGAAAAGAAATATTACTGTTAAAATGAGAGAATTGCAATAATTATTAATATGAATAAGATATGTGATTGGTATGCGCTGCTACCAGGAGAATTAAAACAAAATTTATTTCTTGCCAATGTTTCGTTCTGAGGAACAAATAAATTTCCTTTTTTTTTTTTTTCCCCGCAAAACCCCAAAAGCTTTTGGTCCAAATAAACGAAAAAAATATTAAGATTATTTTATTTTTTAAATAAAAGTATTTTAAACTTACTGTTCAAAATTTTTTTCTTTATCCATTTTATTTATCAGCCGAAAAAAAAATATAATTTTAGAAGGATGCATTTGGCTTCATATACTATAGAGTGATTATATTTAAAACAACTTGCAGGCGCTCCATTCATCCGGTCTGGTACTCCATACACTTTCGATATTCGATAAATCTGTTGATTAGATATAAAAAAAATCAAAACTACTTATCAGGAAGCTCTTGGCAATCGGGCCACAATACTACCCCCTCCAATTTTTATTTAGGACTCTACTTTATTTAAAAGATGAGATCGAAATGCCAATCCTAGCTTGGATAACTCGTGGTTGTCAATTCACAATTGTGAAATTGTAAACAAATCTCATCCGTGGCAGTCTAAAGATTCACCAATTTTTCAATGCTGGGGTTAATGTGATATTTTTCTAAAAATTCCAGTTTATCTTTCTGCACTAAGGATCCCATTATTTGCAAAGTAAGGGGTGGTGATGTGCAATCGAATGAATATATCAAAACAAAGGTGGTGGTTACTAAAATAGAACATTAAATTTTTGTCTAAAAAGTAAGACTCTGAATTTCTTTACAAAGAAAGGATAAAGTTTAATGAAAGATGTGGCTTTTGCAAATGTTCCGTCCCCATTTGATAATATCTAAATAAGAAAAAACCCCATCCTCCATAAAAATCTTAGTATATTAATTGGAAATTATCTCCGGATATTCCCTTAAATCTTAATATATTTTAATATTTAAAATCATAAATTGGAATATAAAGAAAAAAAGAGTGGGGTCGTGACTCACCCTGGCTCTGATTGGATTGGTGATTACCACGTGATCCGCCCTGGAGTCGAGGTCTTTACTTTTAATATCGTTTTATTATGTCCGTTCCAACGGCTGTGTTTGGACATCTCTAACAATGAAATCATTTTGGATTGCTCTTTCTATCTTCGGTAAGTGAATTCTCTACAAAGAAAAATAGATTTTATAAATAACTAAATTTAAATTAAAAATAAATGTATTGTAGTAGAGTATTTAAATACAAAGAAAAATATTTTTTTGGATTTAATTTTGGTCAATTAGATTTTCTTAAAAAGTATTATCACTATAAAAAAGATTTTTGGTATGTTTTAATTAGAAACTATTCAATAAGGCAAGGGTATTAAAAACGCGGCAATGAACAACGGCCAGCAAAAACGTATATGAATAAATTACAAGATAAAATTTTTAAATGCCAAGCTCTAATTGTGTAAGAAAAAAAAATTTAATTGTCCTTCTTCCCTCAAACATCAACAATGCTGGATTGCTTTTAAAACGAAAACTGTCCCTTTTATCCGAAAATAATGTAATAATGAAAAAAGGCCCACTAGCTCAAAAAAAAAACCTCATAGGGGATCAAAGAGCTCAAGGAAGGAAACAAATTTGAGGCTCAGGTTTTTCTTTCTTTGTCTAATAGAAAGACTGTCATTCATGAAGTATAAGAAATGCCAATCCTAGCTTGGGTAACTCGTGGTTGTCAATTCACAATATATGAACTCCTGGAGTGTAATTCAGTGAATAAAAAAGAAATGCGCAAATTGAAAGTTAATTTGAACGGAGGATAATTACATTTTTCGAAATTATTTTAGCGTGATTATTTCTTTTCAATTCAAAAACAGAAAATAAAAATGTTTTTGAATGAATTTATTTCTTAATGAAATTAATAGAAGAGGCTCGGAAAATATTCAGTAAAATAAAGAAAACAAAACTTTTCGGGCTAATTATATTTATTAGAATAAAAGCGACATTTCAATCCTCTGTTGATATCATCTTCAAGGAAACTTTGCCAATTTTTTCCCTGTTTTCATTTCTGATGAGAAATGAGAAATAATCTAATACTTTTTTGTATGAACCACAAGTCAGAAGATGATCCCCAGTGCCGCAACAGGGTGGGGCCGAGGGGGCTTCCATTAAAGAATGGAACGCCGGCAGTGTTTATATTTTTACAAAAAATGTAACAAATAACAAACTTAAATAAAAATAATATTAAATATTTTTTTAAATCTATTATTTATCTCATTTAGTCGTCTGGTCTAGGAGGGGGGGGGCGTTTGAAATTAGTATAGGGGCGCCAGAATTCGAGGGCGGCATTTTGGCTGTAAGCAGATTTACTGTTGAATAAATATTTAATAAAATATAATTTTTTTTTTTTTTTTTGGGGGGGGGGCGCAAATTATAATTTTAGCCCCGGGCGCAAGATTTCATAAGTGCGGCCCTGATGATCCCAACATAGAAATATCGCTTGTATTCGATTAAATATATTTAGCCTGCAAGGTAGTTTGCTCTCTTTTCCTCTGTTATTAGTATTTTCTTAGTCTGATGAAAAAATATTATTAAATAAAGTGTTTATGAAGGGGTGAATGATGAATCAGAAAATTGTGATAACATTTATAAAAGAATAATAATTAAAATACCAATGAGATTAAAGAAAACAAAACAGAGGGAGAAAATTTATTCCTTATCTCCACATTCTAGATTGAGAAAAAAAAATGAAAAGATAAGAGAAAAGAAAAAAAAAGAAAGTCTGTTTATATTATGTTATGCATAGATCGATAAAATAAAATTTTACATACGTAGACAGAAACTCGTTTGGAAATGATGACTGGCGCAGAGGTAGAGATTTTACCAGTCAGTGATTTGCTTCCCTTTCCGAGCGATAAAATCTTCCTAAATTATATTGGCATCGAAGGAGAATTGGGACTAAATGGTCTCAGACACCGAAAAACCTAAAAAAAAAAAAAATTATTTATTTTACTTTCGATTCTGCAATTTTTTTAAATTTTACCCGGTAATCTTCCAAATTTTTCTTTGATAAGCCTTTTTACTAATAAATGTTTCTGATTGATCTAGCGAGCATCTAGATAATTAAAATAAAAAATTTATATTCTGTTGCCGTTGTTTCAAAAACGTGTTGGACACTTGAAACCTCAGAAAAATTATTTAATTTTTTATTTAAATCCCTTGGCAGATCGCCGGTACTACCACCACCCCTTCATGATTTAAATAAAATTAACTCTAGGTAAGGAAAAAAATTAAGCCGATGCCCTCCCTAGGTCCGATTAAATAAAAAGTTCTTGGTAATTACTATATGACTATTATGTGAGCAAAATTTCAACACAATTGAAAAATTACTAATAATAATTAATTAATATTATATGTGAAGAAGATAGGGGCAGCCTGGCGGATATTATTGAGAAGGATGAATAAATAAAATCCGGAGCTGATGATCAGGCAATTTATTTGGATTAATTCCTTCCACTATAAGTTGACGTTTTGGGGCCAAAACGGCTCCTTCTTCGGGACCTTATGATTAACAAATAAAAAGTACATATCGTTCATTACATATGTTTTATATTTTATTTATATATACTGTATTTAATGATGGTATAAGCAAACTCACCATGCGGTGTCAAAAAAACAATTAGCCCTCAATTTTGTCATAAATGCGTCGACTTCTAGCGAAAGGAATTAATCCAAATAAATTGCCTGAACATCAGCTCAGGATTTTATTTATTCATCCTTCTCAATAATATTATATGATTTATCATGAACACAAATCCTACAAGTTGATAAATGGAAAGGGAAATCATTTTGCGAGCATTAGTTAAACCCGTGGTTCCCAACTGGTGGTCCACGAAGGAGTCCCAAGTGGTTCGCGAGGCGGGTGTCATCATTAAAAAAAAATACTTAATTTATAAAAATTATTATTAAACGCAAAGACAGCCTTCCCTACCCATTTTTTCCCTTATCCTATGATCATTTTATTGAGTAGTATGGCGTATCCAAAAGAGCAAAATATCCTGTAAAGTTTGAATTCATAATCGTTGATATAAGTCATTTGGTGCGGAGATATTGAAAAAAAAAAATTTTTTACCTAGAGCGCGTTTTTTTTTTTTTTTTTTTTTTTTTTTAATCAAAAAAATCAACTAGACGAATTTGGAATCTATGAGCAACCATGAGTCGTGTGGTGATAATTTTTTTTCGAAAAAGGCGGTTCCCCCGAAACCCCGAAAAATACTTTCCGAATATATTAAAAAAATTTTTTCAAGAGTCCGCGGGTAAAATTGAAGAGTAAAAGTGATCCGTGGCTTAAATTTAGTTAGAAACCTATGAGTTAAACAATCGCATTTTATAAAGAAAAAAGAGATCAAATTTTTGCATATAAAAGTTCAAGAAAAGAATTGAATGAACAGGAAATTGAATCGTTATTGAATAAACCTCCTTCTATAAAATATAATTCTATTAGTCATCAGATTAGAAAAAAAAAATGTTTAATCCAGGAAGGCTAAAGATTATTTTAAAACCATTATTTAATAAACTTTTTCTTCTAACCCAAAGAAAAAAGAGCAAACTTACCTACTACTCCTCGAGACAGAAGATTAAATATATAAGCGCTTCTTCACTTATTTTAACAATAATTTTCTTCTTCTTTCTCGCCTTCTCTGATTTGTTTGCAATTGTGAATTAAAATCCCGCTAAAAAAAAGATTAAAAAAAAAATAAATGAAGTGCTTAGTAATTTTCAAAAAGCTCTAAAATTAACAAATAAAAAATACCTCGTTATTTTTTCAAAAGCAGCATTATCATCCCGATTAGGCAGTTCTATTTGAAGCCTGTTTGTTAATTTTTTTGTTGCTAGTAATGCAATTTCCCGGCTTGGGCTTGATGCCTTTAAGTAAAGACGGTCACCAATGGGAATGGCTCGATTGTGCCCAGCACTGCTCCAAATGTGAAGATGCCAAGCTTGATTCATGTGGCGTTAACGAGACTTTCTATTACGATGGAGATCCCTGCGGTTGTTGTGATGCTTGCGTAACTCTCAGTGGTAAGTATAATTATTAATTCAGATTAAAAGCAAAAGAATCAAGTAAAAAATCAATTGTTTCAGATATCGGTGAGCCCTGTCTTCATGCGATGGTACTTCAAAAAACTTCCTCCCTCTCAAGGGTAGTCATCTCTACTAGAGTTTGCCGAGACGGTCTCATTTGTTCCAAAGGTCTTTGCATTGCACGTCAGAAGACACCTTGCAATTCCGAGAATATTGTAAGCTTTTAAAATTTAGATTCATATACATAAAGGCCCCCATACACCATCGAATTTTCCTCAAGGCCCGGCCTGAATAGTACACGCCTCGAGGAAATCCTCAGCGTGTGTGGTAGCGATCTCGAGGCCAAAAAATCCTGATTGAAATTCAATAATATTTTCCTCAAGGCCGGAATTAGGTCAGTTTTTCGCTGCGTGTATGGCCACCACAAACGGCCTCAGATGGGAATATGTATTTGGAGTATTTCAAATAGCTCGTAGTCCGTGGCTCAGAGAAAAGACAGCTTCTGGGGTCCCGGGTTCGCTTCCCGTCCCAAGCGAGAAATATTTATTTCATATGAATTGGATATTTGAAATAAAGAGGGATGTGGTCTAAATGAGCTTAGATGCCGAAAAAGACCTTAAAATAAATAATTTTTTTTTCTTTCTCCCTCACACGGCCACGGCAGAGAACCATTTGGCCAGTTCCCGGTTTACAGATAAAATAAATAAATAAAATATCCACCATTTTATCAAAATATATATTTTTTTTGTTTTTGTTTTTCACTTAAAAAGTATCTTATATTTATTGAATTTTAAATCTTCTTCTTCTTTTCTTTGCCGTTATTATTCCCGCGATGCGGGAATAGGTTTTTTTTTGCGACAGGAAGAAATAGAACAGGCCGGCCCGTCGCACGGTCTGATGCCTGTTGAAAATATAGTAGAAGGAAGGACTGACATTTAAAGAATAGGACTGCCAGTCCCAGCTTGGGTAGCTCGTGGTCGCCATCCACGTACCCACAAGATGTGGGCCCCTGAGCAATATTGAATTTTAAATACATTTTGGAAAGAAATTTTAAAGAGAATTAGTGTGTTGGCCTTGAGAAAATCCTTAAGTTCATTTCCTCGAGGAAAATCCTATCCGTGTATGTCCGGTGTATCCTTGAGATTTTTTCCTTGAGGATGCCCTTCACGTGTATGGGAACCTTAAGTTACCATTTGAATTAAATGATGACTTTTATTCTTCTAGGGTTTGTCATATGTGTCCCGATGTGACTCACGAGGTTTCTTCATGCCTCTACAATGTTCAGCATCGCATTGTTGGTGTGTGAATCGATTCTCTGGAAAGCCGATCGTCGAGACCAAAAGACCTTGGGATTATTATTGGGTAAATCTGGATGCCAAATTCGGGTGTCCACCTCAGGCAGATTTGAATCATTTGCTAGAATCAGAAGAAGAAGATGGATCAAGATGGCGAAGAGATATCGATCACAAACATTTTTATTTTCCGGTAAGTTAACAGAATATATGAGAAAAAAAACGGGCAAAATTGTTAAGAAATTGAATCATTTTTAATAAATTATGTAAATCGTCTAAAAAGAAAATGTTAAAATAATTATTTATTAATTAAAAAAATGATTCGCCGGAAGCCGAAATTAATAATTTTCTTGTTATATTCTTTCTTTTAAGGGTTATAAAAAAATCGACGGGTCAATTAGACCAATAACAGAATTACAAGAACTTCAAACGGATCTTAGCCAATTAAAACACGTTCTGGACAACTTAAGTAAAGAAGATGTTCAATTAATTAAATATATTATTCATACGGATCTTAAGAAGAAACAAAATTCATTTGATCAAAATTTAGATACCGATTATAATACAATTCCAACACCTAAAACACACAAAGAACGAGTTACACATCATTTAATTGAATCGGTGCTCAATGGACCCTCATCTGAGAGCTTTAAGAGATTGCGGCGTTATATTTTAGAAAATTCCGAACGCGGGAAGATAGTCCTTGAAATGAAGATCGATTGTCCCGAAACAACAACCACAAGTACAACTAAAATTCCGCCCTCCACCACCACCGCCCCCAGCACCACCTCGATTACATCAAGCGAAATAAATTCAAATGAAACATCCAAACAAAAAACAAAAAAACGTAAACCCCGACGCAAAAAACCTCGAGTTACTAGATCTATTACTTTAGAAGGCAAAGAAACTGAATTTAAAAAATTTTTAACTAAAATTTTGGACTATTTATTAACTCTATATCAAAGTTTTATTGATTATTCTGAATTTTATTGGAAAAACGAAGAAGAGGAGATGTATTTTTTAGAAGAAAAATCAGAAGATCCTCATTTCAATATAGATATTAGTGAAGAACATAATAAAGAAGAAGAGGAGTTGAACATTATGTTGAATAATTTGGAAAAAAATAAAGAAGACTCTATATTGACTGAAAATCATAAAGATTATGAAATTCCAATCTCTCTTATCACCAATTGTTCTTCGATAGATGAAACGCCGGAGGATTCGGTAAAAGAGTTACTCAATGAAGATGAAGATAAGAAATTACCTGATGATTTCAAAAAAGAAAATGTTTCTTCCTCTTTGAATAATACTACTAATAAAGAAGTTATAAATTCGGAAATACTTGACAAACCTCTGGAGAATGAGAAAGACAAAGATAATAATTATTTAATTAATATTTTCTCCCTTCTCGGATATCCAAAGGAAGATATCCCTATAAAAAAAGAATCCAATGAAGAAAATTTTAAAAAGCCAAAGATTCCACTTTTTGATATAAATAATATCAATGAGGGTGTAATTAAAGAAATCATTAAATTGAAAGAAAATCCAAAAGACGATATTTATGAAAAAGACATCCTCTATCTCTTAGGGTATCCGATGGAAGGAACCCTTAATTTAGATTGCAGAGGACTTAAAAGAAAGGAATGCGAAGAACATTTATATCAATTATTACACTCTTTAACAAAATCTAACCTACAGAAAAGAAATATTAAACCTTATAAATACAATAGGCAATTTTCTAACGAAGATGAATTTTTTCAGTATGAAATGGGAGATGAAGTTTTAGATGAAAGTGTAGAAACAACTTTGGAAAAATATCCAGAATATATTAGTAAAGAAATCTCAGAAGAATATAAATCGTTGGAGAATAATTATTCTAATGAGGCAAAATCTCTGATAAAATCTGAAGAATCTTCCATTGGCAGAGAGGATAAATATTCAACTGAAAAATCATTTGAAAATCTGTCTGTAGAAAAATCTTTTGAAAAAGATGAAAATCATAAAAGTAATATTAATTCAAATGAAGAATCTATTATAAATTCATATGAAGAAAAAATACCTTTAGAAGAAAATCTATCTTCATTTGAAAAATACAATAGGACCATTGAAGAAAATTATGATAAGGGTTCTATAGAAAAATATAATTTAAGTTCACTTGAATATTATAGTAATATTTCAGAGGAAATAAAAACTATAACGTTAAATGGAAATTATAATTTAAGTTCAAATGAGTATTATCTACCTCCAGTGAAACAAGAAAATATTACGATTTTCGGAAATGATAAATTAAATTCAAATGAACAATATCTGCTGCCATTTCCAGAAGCAAAGGAAAATATTACAGAATTTGAGAATGGTAAATCAAATTCCAATGAATTCTATCTTCCAGATGTAAGGGAAAATAGTACTACATTTGGGAATGGCAAAACAAATTCCAATAAATTTTATCTTCCATTCCAATTTTTGAAATTATGAATTTTATCTTCCATTCCCAAATGTAAATGAAAATTTTACAGCATTTGAGAATGGCAAAACAAATTCGAATGAATTTTATCTTCCATTTCCAGATGTAAGGGAAAATATCACTACATTTGGTAATGGCAAATCAAATTCTAATGAATTTTATCTTCCATTTCCAGATTTAAAGGAAAATTTTACAGCATTTGAGAATGACAAAACAAATTCGAATGAATTTTATCTTCCATTTCCAGATAAATTAAATTCGAATGAACAATACTTGCTGCCATTTTCAGAAGCAAAGAAAAATTTTAAAGTATTTGAGAATGGCAAATCAAATTCAAATGAATTTAATACACCATTTTCTGAAGTTCCGCCACCATTTAATAATTTCACTATGATTTTTACTAATGATCATAAAAAATTAGATGAGGATTCTAAAGAAAATCAATTTGAACATGAATCTAAAGAAAATCCAAAACCAAACTCATTTGAACAAGACAAACAAATTGATGACAACAAACCTTCATATGAAGAAAATGATGATTCAGCTCCGAAGAGAAATTGTTCTTCTTTTGATAATTTCAATATTCAAACATCTGAAAATAAAAACAATGATAATCCAAATTCAGAAGAAATAAATATAAAAGACGAAAAACTTACCATTTTAAATTCACCGGAAATATTAAATCTACACCTTAGTGCTATTCCCAACACTACTCCGCAATCCGAATCCAATGAGAGAGGCCATTTTACAGTTCTTGACGAATCTGATGAAGAAGAGGAAATCGTCACTGAGCCAACTTTAACAATCAAGGCTCTTGGGCCACTCATTGAACAAAATTCAAAATTTAAGATTCTTTATGAAATTGCTAAAGAGAAAAATGAGAATAGAAATTTTAATATGACGAATATAGAAAGGATGGAATAGAGAAGTCAAGGGGAAAATTGAGAGAAAAAAAAAAAAATAAAACAAAAAATATAATATATTAAACTTATTTGCCTTTTAGACCTTCAATTAATATATAAATTATAATACAAAGATTTTTTTTTTAATTTCGATGTCTGGTCCCTTATTTATAACATATATATATTAAAATATATTACATAAAATGTCCCATACAATTATAAAATCATTAGTTCTTCCCTTTTTTTTTATATGACCAGTATTTTATTTTTTTTCTTTCAAAAAATTAGTATATATATATATAGAGAGAATCTAAAAAAAAATTTTGAATAAATATTTTTAAGTATTATGTTAATTATAAAAGTAAAATATTGTTTATAATCTGAAATGATAAAATAAATAAATAAATAACAGAACTTTTTACTTTTTTTTCGTTGTTATTTCAAATAACAATTTAATTAAAGAAAATTTCGATTTAACAGAGTAATAAGATCAAAGCCAATCAAGATTGGACAGCTTCAGGTTAAAAATTGTTTTTAAGTTTAAGGCCACATATCCCCCAACTAACAGTACGCGTACATTCTCTCAGAGCTGTCCCCCCGTGATAAGATGATGAGTCGTTAAATAGGGAAAACAAACATTTAAAATGTCACTATATATTTCGTTTTTTGAAATATACTTGTACATAAAATTCCCTTCTAAAAATTTTTCGAAAGAAATTTAGTTCATCTTCTAAGTTTTTTTCGAGATACTTTTGAAAAGTACCAACAGAAGATTATTTCTGTTAAATCGAGATTATGCTCTAATTATATTCGTTGTTCTTCATTATTATTATTATTTTTTATTTAATATAAGACTAGGGGACTGATGATGTTGATAGTAAAAAAAAAATTTAATATTTATAGAGATAACTGGTCGATATGTTATTTTTTAATCAGTCATAAATTATAAATATTAGATAAGATAAAATTTTTTTTTTTATATTTAATAACGATTATTAAATATTCATTATTTGTTATGAAGATATATGTTTATTTTTAGTTTGAGAGAGTTTGTAAGAAAATCCTTGTGCATTTTGAATAAATATATTTAAAAATACTCCATAAAAATTTATATCCGGAATGGTTTTTTGTCAAATATAAATTCCAAGTCAAGAGCCAAAAATATAAAAATTCAAATGCACCCGGACAATATTTAATTCATAATTGATACAAGTATGAAAATTTTAAATATTTGTTTTTTTTTATCCCGAAAAATATATGAATGTTATTTTTAAGTATTTGGATTGTTTTTATTTTCAAAATATTTAGAATGCAAATGTAATTGAAATTATACAATTGTCAAGTCAAAATACTTTTGATAATAATAACATCCAAATACTTAAATAAAATTTAATGTTATTCATCTTAAACTATTAAAAAAAAGAAACTAATTTAAGATGAGTAGACTAGTTAGTAAAGAGGGAAAAAAAGAAAATAAATAGTTTATATATGGAATTAGAGAAGTTTAAAAAAAATTTACATTAAAATAAAAAGTAATTATAAATTAGACTTTGGAATCTAAATGAGCTGGAAAAATATCCTCAATGGATAATTTGGTTGTTTTTTATTTAAAAATTATTTTTTAATTATATATTAATAATTAATAAGAAATTAAATCTGGAAGTGAATTTTTGTTATCTAAAATAAATTTAAAAATAAAAAACAACCTATTTTGTATTTTCTTGATATACGTATTTATATATACAGTTACTTGAAATCCCGTTTCCTAATTAATTACAAATGCAGGTACAACGAAGGATTTTTATGAACAGGAACTGAATCTTTTGCTGTGTCAAGTTATATATTGCCCCCTCAGCTATGATTTTTAAAATTGATTTGGTTTAAAAAAAAATAAATTTATTATTTTTTTTTAAAGATGTGGATTTTATAGCTGGATAATCGTTAAGAAAAGAATAGTAGCTAGATAATATTTCAATTTATTAGGCCCTCTATGCTGACGTTTCGGTCTTGGTCAAGACATCCTCAGAGCTTGCGGGCTGTGAGGCATATAATCAAATTTTCAATCATCTATGTAGTGAACATAGAAATTAGGTTATACCTAATTAAAAATATTATTATGTTTAATGTTGAATAATATGTGAGAAAATTTGTACTCAATTGATTGGCTTGTATTAATATTATTGTGTTTTCCCACATATTATTCAACCATTAAACATATTAATATTATTAATTATCTATAACTAAGAATGAAACGATACGAGCAAATAAATCGATACTTTTCTTTTATACCAAGTACTTTTCGAAAGGAATCGATACTTTGGAATCGAGTACCAAGTAGGTATCGGTTAAAAATACTCGTATCGATACTCGGTACACTTACGCGATGATTAGTTAGATCGGAAGAACACTGTTTTACTTTTTATTATTGGAGTGTTTGAATGATTTGTTAGTTTTACGCAGTTAAGAGCACTGTTTCCAAAGCTCCTAACCTCTAATTTTGTCGTTACCGCGTCAATTTATTATTATAGTTAATATAAATTTTAAGTGTCTATTTTCTTATGTTTAATATCTTAACCTTTAATTGTACGAAAAAATTGACCGATATGAGTAAGTAAGTATCCAAACTTTGAGTCCGATACGATATCGAGCAAAAGTATCGATACCTCAGTGGTATCGTTTCATCTCTATCTATAACCCAATTTCTATCACTACATATATGAATATGATTTAATATTTGATTGTAAACTTATATTGACAAACCGAAGAATGACCAAGAATGAAACGTCAGTATAGAGGGCCTAATAAATAAAATATTATCTAGCTGCTATTAATTTCTTTACCCATTATCTTTTTAAAGACCGAATGTACTAGAATTAAATTTAAGTGGATAGATGAGAACATGGCTTACCTTAAAAAGACGAGATGTCAATTTTAAATGTTTCAAACTTTCATTTGGTATAGTTAGAGATAAGCTTCATGTTCATTTGATTCCAATGATCCAACAATCAGACTAATCTCTGATGGCTGCCTAATTTCACAACCATCAGGCTATCCAACTTTAGAATTTAAAAGATTATTTAATTAATTAGGTAGAATATTAAGAGAAAAATTTCTCCTGGTTGAAGTAATCGTAGAAAGATATAAAGGGAGAAAATAAATCTTACTATGAAATTGTTGAACTATGCTGAGGGGAAGAATAATTCCATTAAATTCATAAAAATTCACGTACACTGCATTCAAGAGAATATGTATAACATATTTTTTTTTTCCTATGTTATTCGATGTGCCGTTGGCTTAAGATTGCGAGCTCCGCCAAAATCCCGAATTGCAGAGAGTAGATCGCCGTGTGATGACGAGGAAGACAAAGGCGAGGGGGATTTTTTCGTCATCGTCAGAGGAACCACTCTGGGCGGATTCAGTACAAGGGAAGTCGGTCGTGATTGAGGGGAGACTTGAGCTACTTTTTTACTCGTCGATATGTTCTTATTGTTAAGCACCAACTGGGAAAAGAAAAAAAAAAGAAAAATTAAAAATTTTTTTTTTGAATTCTGACTTTATATATAATAGATAGATTTCAACAACATAATTTGCTCTTCAAATTCATCTATGAAAAATGCATCAATTTTACTTTAACTAAAATGATTGCTTCTTTTATTTGAAGTTTTGTTTATAACTGATTGTATTATTTGTAGGTATAATGAGAAATTAAAGAGAGTGCAGCTAAGCACTAAGAACCTCAGAGCTGATGTTAAGACCATCTTCAGAGCTATTAATAGAATAATTAATAAAATCAACTCAATCGTTGGTTTTCCTTTTTTAAATGCTTTTATTTAACTTACTCTTTCAACGTCACCAACTTTTGCTTAAGACACTTCCCGAAGAGCTAGAGATGTGAAATTTGATATTTGAGAATCATTTTTGCTGACATTGTATAGAAGTTTTTGTCAAAATAGACCAAACTAATGTGGTACTTTATTTGAAACCCTACGAGAATTTATCTATTTTTAAAAGACTCCGGATGAACTAGAGATAATTAATTTGATATTTTAGGGTCATTTTTGATGACCACAATAGTCTGTACTTTTTTAACAAAAAGAAAAAAGAAAATGTAAAGGTGAAATGTTGAAATTTATATTGATAATTACATCCTAGTGGTAAATATTCATTCAATTTGTATTCATTTTTTGATTTTATGCAAGCCCTTTATGAATTGTTCTGTTAATAGCTCTGAAAATGGTCCTAAACAGGACCGAAACGTCAGCTCTGACGGGGAAATAATGCTTAGCTGCACTCTCTTTAATTTCTCAATATAACTACAAATCATGAAATACTTTATTTAAATTATATTAATTATATGACAAACAAAAGACTTGAATAGGAGAATTAAATTCAAGTATGATACACAAGGTTTTTTGTTTGAATGATTTATTTATTTAACATTAACACTTTATACGTATTTCGACACCATATGTGTCATCATCGGAAGTGAATTACATACCGAAAGGACTAGATCGCATTATTTTTTCAACTGGGGTAGTCAGAGTGACGTGAAAGGTGGGGGTATGGAAAAGAGAAGGGAACCTTTTTCAGGAAAATCGTATTAAGTGATGAAACAAGCATAGGAACCACTTAGAGACCTCTATTCAAAAATGTCAAATAAAGGTGTTTGGTGTAAAAACAATTGCTCATTCATTTGTGTATCATACTTGAATTTAATTCTACTATTAAAGCATAATGTTTCAACTAGAGCCAACGGTTACCAATTTAAAATTAAAAGACTTGAAAACAAATTAGATATGAAATATTAAACATTAATTTAATCTTCTAAGAACAACATTCAAATAAATAATTAGAAAAATCAATTTTTATATTTAAAAAACTCACCGTTGAAGGATTGTAGATATTATTATTAGATTTGATATTAATGCTTTTGATCCCGTTGCTCTTAATCGGCGGCGGTATATCAACGGTGGCGAAATCCGGAACGGAATGTCGATTATTATAAGCAGGTTTTGTTGGATCGATGGCTGTCGATAAAGCACGGAATCCTTTGACCACAGGGGCACGAGGAGTTCGGAATATCACCGAATTCACAGGCTTATTAGCGGGAGGATCAACGCTACCGGGAATCTTGAAGCTATCGGTTTTAACGACGATTGTCTGTTGCGTTTTTGGAGGCTCTTGCGGAAGTTTCGAAATATTATTCCTTTCTGTTGAGCCTAAGATTACAGTCGTATGATGATTTCCCTATAATAAAAAAAATAAATTAATAATTAATTTCCATAGTTTATGGTCAGGTCTATAACTTTTAACATCTGAAATCAGCGTTAATTAATTTTAACACCTCATTGTCTCAAATTGCTATTCTGTAAGCAAAAGCGTTAACATTTAGTCAATAGTGTTAAAAATTAATGCCATGTCCAGGGAGTGTCTTTAATATTTTAACGCCGTGTTTAATGCATCAAAATGGCGTCTTTAACTAAAAAGAGGTTATGATTTTGACAACTTTGAGATAAAAGCATTATGTTAACGTCGCTTTTTTAAAACTTGGTTTAGTGAATATATGCTGATGTTATTAGGCCTACTTTACTTTTTAATACCCAATTTATGATGTTAAATTTTAACGTCTGTTTTTAGAAAATAGACCTGGGAGAATGTTTAATCAATAAAAAAAAACTAATTGTTTCACTTCAATATTGAGCAGTTTATTATGAAAATTGAAATTACCATTGGCGTCGTTTTGGTTTCGGTTGTGGTCGCTTTGTTTGGTGATTTTTTCTTAACATCAACAATCCGTACAGTTGTAGTGGATCCTGTACTAGTTATTTGATTGTTTATTACGGATGACTCTTTTTCTGGTAATCCACGAGCTCTTTCGGTCCAGGTGGAAAGAGCCACACTGGGAGGTTGCCAACGATTAACTCGAGTGACGGTTGTTGATCCTGACGATGTCTGCGGTGTGTTGGTTTCTGCGTGGCCGTTCATCACTGTCCTGGAAATATTAATAGAAAAATTTTAAAAAATGCAATTTCCCAATCAAATTATATAGTAAAAAACTTTCTTATTTAAATTGTTAAACTGATTTGCCACCGAGGACAAAAACAATTTTTCAATGAAAATATTTTCAAATATTCTTGTTTATTGAAACATTTAGATTTGGATTTTTTAGACAACAGGCATCTTCTCAGTTCCGGCAGTTGAGTTCCTCTTTTATGCTTCTCCTTTTTCCTTTTTTTTTTTTAAATATATTCTCTCTGGCTGCCTGTGACCATTGGTCATTATAGGTCTTCGGACCTTATGCACCCATTCCAAAAAAAAAAAAAATTGGAACAATTTTTAAAAATTAATGTAATTTTTTCATAAACCAAGTACCGGAGCAAATAAATTTTTTTTTTTTTCATTAGGAATTTATGAAGTTTAAAGGTGTCAGGTCTCCTAAACGTGCCAGGGCACCGGGGATTTATCCTTCTGCTTCCCTCTGTCTGCGGTCTTGGTATTATCATAATATAAATAGTAAGTAGTTTAAAACGAGGAGAATAATATAATAAGAAATATGCTTACCGAGTAGATGAAACATTATGGTTTTCTATTTTCAAAACATCATGCGTTTTGGATGTTTGTTGTAAAGTAGGAAGAATAGTTCGTAAAACAGCGAGACTTTGTAGCTCTTCTTGCCATGTACTTGAATTACTTTTCCAAGGATCTAAAAAAAAAAAATAAATAAATAAATAAATAAAATTTTATAAAAGCAAATAAAGAAAAAAATGTCGAAGTTTGTAATTAAGATGATAAAGCATAGCTAATCTATAATTCTTAGAAATAATATGTCATTTTGATAATCAAAGCTATTCGTTGGATAATTTTAAAATTAAATACTTATTTGGCAAAGATCTACATTATCAGTTAGATGCTATCTTGAGTCAATGACATACCAGGTATTGTATGACCGTGAATTTTTTTATCATTAGTAAAAATAAGCCTGGCCTAATAAGGGTATATTTACTATAGATATGAAAATGATTTTAATTATTATTATTGTATTTAGCTATATATGATGTTAAATTTCTTGTCACTTTTTTCTACTAAATGTAAACACTCGAGATGAAAATAAAATTGGAATATGCCAGAAATTTCAAATGATGCTGATGAAAATTTAAAAAATATTTTTTACTTTTTTTGTGTAGGAGGAGGGTGTGCAGTAGCGTAACTAGGTGGGGGCGAAAGGGGGCGCTCGCCTCCTCCGCCCCAGGCGCATCAAGCCTTTGGCGCCCCTCTATACCGACATAGGCGCCCTAAGGCATCTAAAATATAGCCCAGGGACGGTGATTTTATTATATTCTTTCCATATATTATCCAAAAGCACGGCACGGATAGTTTTTCTTTTAAATTATATTAAAACTTAAAAAACGACGCCCTTGTTGAGCTTCGCCCCCTCCGCCCTCAAAGGCTAGTTACGCCGCTGAGGGTGTGTACCACTCTGGCTGGAAAGTTATTAGACAAAAAATAAAGTTGCCCCTCCTCCACAATCGAAATGCGTTAATCTACATAAATATTTTAATCTGATATAAACAAGTAAAAGTCTGTATGAACTAACAAGAAACATAGTTAAATTTTCTACTAAGTTGATTATATTGATAACTTTCTTTAAATCTACCTGTTTTATTTAGGGCAGTTTGGCTGGTAGCTTTACGAATTCCCACAGGAGCATCAAGGACGTCTTCATTATCTCCTGATTCGAAATAAAGACTGCCAATCGACTTTGTCCGAACGATCGGCTTTGTTTCCGACATGGGAGACAAAATTCTTTGATTGTTAAGGGAATTTTCTCCCGGCAAACGTGTGCTCATTGACCGCTGAGCTGGCTTGCTGATGAGAATTTCCTAAACAAAAAAAAAGAGACATATAATAAATTGGTCAGTAAAAAGATGTGGCGCACTTTAAAAATTGCATTCTTTTTTTTACTTTCTCTTTCCTCAATATATGTTATATATGGAGAGAGAAAGAAAAATTATTCTTTTTCAAAGTTTTTTTTAATTTTTTTTATTTTAAATTCCTAATTGAGATTATCATCACTCCTTGTTCTTATCAAGTAACTAGTCTTCTTGGCATATCAAATATCATATTTAATAAAATTTCTCGAGTGTGGAAATGGCTGTGATTGATATATTTGAACAATGGCAGGAGGGGGCAGCCAGGAAGGACTGCCTCTTAATCAATGAAACTCCCAAAAATTCGCGACGTTTTGGTCCAAATTTATTCGACCATCATAGGGCTACAATAGATTTTCATTTAACATTAATATTATTAACAATTAAAATTATTACGATGATTGTTATTTTTTTATTTTTTCATTTACAGTTGTCATATGTAAATGTATATTAAGTATAATATATTTATTCATATGTAGATTCTTGTTAATAACCTGTAAAACTATAATTTTGCTATATTGGGAGTTTCATTGATTTAGAGACACTCCTTCCTGGCTGCCTCCTCGTGCCATTGTTCAAATATATTTAATAAAATTTTTAAAGTGCGCTACTTGTTTGTGGATCAGTTTATATAAATAGATTTGAAAATTTTGTGAATAGAACTTAAATTGAATATTTTTATATAAAAATTACCAGTTTATTATAATTTTCTCCTTGTATAGCATTAAAAAATAAAAGAATATTTAATATTTAAATTTTAATAAAGTTTTTTATATAATTTCAGTTCTCAAACTATATAATATATCTCTTGAGAAAATGAAAATAAAAAAATTTTGGAAGTTCAAATTAGCTGGAATTTTATTATTATATAGAAATTTGATGAATATAGTTCGAGAACTATTAGAGAAAAATAAAAAACTTACCCGAGTCTTTGTTGTTTGTTCTTTTCTTTGGAAAAGGCCGGTAGTAGGGGGTAAAATAGGAGCAGGTGGCGGCACTAGAGCAGGAGTAACTAGGCTTGGCTCTGTTTCGCTCTCAGGGCTGTCCGGAGCCACATTCACATTCTTCCTGACAGTAGAGAAAGATCCACTTCGTACCACAGTAGTACTTCCAGTGTTACTTTCCGTGTACGCAACTGGAGGTTTTCTTCGATGTGCTTCGCCGTCATACGTTGTCAGTTTGAAGTTGGACAGTTTTGGCATCTAGAAATAAAAAACAAAAAATAATTTAACAAAAAAAAGAATATGATTTTATTAAAGTTTTTGTGGTTTGTATTATTATTATTATTATTATTATTATGGGAGTTTTTAATTATAGAACACATTTTTAATATTTATTTAAAATATAAATACTGTACAACGTTTCGAGTGCTTATTCTGCAGTCGTTTTCAAGTACTGTACATTTGCTCCGATTCAATAAACTAAGGGACAACTTTTCCCCCCTTCATCAAAGCAAGTGTTTACATAAAAAGCATGAAGTTACAATAAGTTTTTTAAATTTTTTAACATAAATTGAATATTATTATTAAATTATTCCAATAATTGTTGACAGTATTTATATTTTTAATAAATAATTAATAACAAAATGTGGTCTATAATTAAAAACTCCCATAATAAAATAATAAGATTTGATTAAAAAAAAATTCTCACCTTGAATTGAGCTTGATCGGCGGCGATAACCTGACTAGCAGGAGCAGGCTGTACTTGGGGCTCCTTTGGTACTTGTGGGTTTGCCACAACTTTGGTGATAGATTTGTTAGAATTAGAATTCGATTGTTGTACAGGTGCTGCAGTAGATAATACAGCAACTGAGCTCTTTATTGCAATTGATTCTGGTTCAAATCGTAGGTCAACTAACGATTTTGAAAGTGGATTAACTTTATCCTTTTTAGTAAACTGAAAAAAAAGAAAAAATACCATTAATTATAATAAAAGTAAGCAAATTTATTATTAAAATACAATTTCTATGATATTTTATTTGTATTCTTTTCAAAAAATATTAGGCCTGGAAAGGGAGTAGAGCAAACAATATTGTTGCTGTTAAAGAATGCAAAAGTTCGTCTGAATTTTGGGGAGGTGGCCCCGAGAAACAAGCGTGTAGAATGTCTCCTGGTCGCCATCGGTATGAATTATATAATTAAAAAAATATATAAATTAAAAAATCATAATGGCCGCTGCAGCAAAAAAGGGTAATTTAGAAAAAAATGAATTTCAATACTTGCCTCCAATTGAAAGGTTCGTTCATCATATAGAGGATTCAGTCTAGGTTTTCCATTGGATCCAGGTATTGGTATTTCCTCGGGAGGCGATTTGTCAACTGGAGTTTGTAATGGAGATATCGATTGAGGTTGCTCTTCTTCGTGGAATACCTGATAAAAAAAAAATTATGATTTATAATTTCAAGACGAAGGAAATAGCTTGTTCCGCCTGGGAAATAAATCCGGACACTGAACTATTATCATTCTCCCTCTCTTTTTTTTTTGCTTTCGACACATAGTTGATTTCCATGTATTGCAATGATATGACAACGATTTATCATTAAACATGTTATAAAGATAGTGAGAATTTAAAAATTAAGATTTTATTAATTAGTCACTAAATTATAAAGATAACAACAGCTTATGAAATATTATCTTGCTTATCAAAGAAATTTTTGGTATATTTAAAAATGTGATAGGCCTATATATAAAAAATATGAATCAGATGCATGAAGACATTATTTGCTGCTATAATGTTTCATAATTAATAAAATATTGGGGGATTGCATAAGTTCGTTCTGATCTAAAGATTAACTTAAACAGATAAAATTTTAAAGAATATAGTTTTCACGACGAATGTATTTATTAAAGCTTTTGTTATTTGTATTATTATTATGGAAGTTTTTAATTATAGACTACATTTTGTATTAATTATTTATTAAAAATATATAAATTCTGTACAACGATTCTGCTTATTCTGCAGTCGTTTTCAAGTACTGTGCACTTGATCGTTTCGTAACGGTCCCTTAAGTTTAGTTCACTTGAGTCGGAGCAAGTGCACTGTACTTGAAAACGGCTGCAGATTAAACAGTTGAAACGTTATAAATTTGTAATAAATAATTAATACAAAATGTGCAATTAAGTTTTATTAATCAAGCAAAAACCAAAGAACGGAACGGATGAAAATCTACAATCAAAACATTTACAAATTTACGAACTTATGATATAATTTTTCTGAAATTTAAAAATTAATCACCTGTGTATCGGCCAAAGGAACAGTGGCATCCGTCCAAATAGTAGGTGATCGTGTTCCCGAAATATCCCTAAACGCTGAGGGCGGACTCGGTAACCGGTATTCCCAATCTATAATTTCAGAATCGCCAGCTCCTTCATCTTCATCAGACGCATCGCCGGAAGGAGACTAAAAACAAATTTTACAATTTTTATAATCATTGTCAAAAGCGTAATTTGATATTAATTAAAATTCACTTACCATAGCAAAGTTATCGTTATTAAAATTTTCTTCTATTTCTCGATTGACTGAATTTAAATTATTGAGAGCTTGCTCGGTGCTTGGATCAAGATATTCTCCTAAATATAAAGAAGTTATTAATTATTTTTGAGGTAAAGGAAACAATAAGATTATATAAGTATAACAATGAACATATTGGTGAATATGCTTCTTCCTGTTTAAAATTTATTTTTTATAATCATAAAAAAAAATTTATTTTTAGTTGTAACGGATTAATTTTATATTTTTACATTTTGTTATTTGCAAACTATTAAATGGATTTCGTAGAAAACTGTTCCAGCACTCCTTTAGAGCTATGCTAACATTGCATGTCCTCTTGTTCTTCCAAAAAATTAACGACTGAATATGTATAAAGCGATTAATCAAAATATCCTTTAGTGTCATTTTGGTACCGGCAAGCAATAAGAAAGAATATTTACATCTTTGTTTTAGAAAAGATTTGAAATTTTTTGAAAGATAAAAGAAAAAGTGCACTATGAGGACTGATTAGATTAATGTACATAATAAAACGAATTCACAAGGATTCTACGGCTAGTGGGTCACCGATTTTTTTTATACTCGTAGGATTTGAAGGCCAATGAGTATCTGGATATCATTTTCCTAAAGCTGTACTATGCGCTTCTCAAAATCACTTGAGAAAATCTACTTTGAAGATTTCAGAGTTCTATTAGATTGGACACATTTTCTATTCTGAAACACGTTTTAACAAGTGTTTAACGAATTCGTTGCACATCCAATTTAATATATGAAAATATACTGGTATGGAACGATTCGTTTTATTTATCAATAAGAATGGGAGCGGTTGTAAAACAGCGACGTATTTATGAAGAGGCGGAATAAGCGCGCGTCTGGGACGGCAAATTTTAGGGGGAAAAATTTGTGAAAAAACTGCTTATTTATATACGAATAAATTTAACACAAACCCCATAGGCTTAGTACGTCTAACTGAAAAGTATTTGATGTTGAAAAGGTATAGGTAATCAGACATCCACCTTCGTGTTAGGATGTTTCTCAGTGTTGGGGTGGTTGAAAGGGGGGAGGGCAAGAGCCTACTGACAAATGCCTAAATTGTCCAAATTATCCCTACTTATAGAACTCGGAAATCTTCAAAGTTTATTTTCTAAAGTGTTTTTGAGAAGCTTTACGCCGGCCATTCACGATCGCTCCATCCGCCCAAATGGAGCGATGTCACTCCAAAAACTGACCGTGAGTGGGGAAAAACAAATGAATGTCGTGTAGTGAATGGATGACATCCATTTGGAGCGATCGTGAATGGCCGGCTTTAGGAATTTGCTGTCCAGATACTCACCTTCAAATCATATGAGTATTAAAAAATTGGTGACCCACTAGCCGTAGAGTCCCCTTATAAGTCTTTTTGTAATCTAAGAGGTGTGTTGAAATATTAACAATTAGTAAAAAAAGTCATAAAACCACTGCCTTAACCAGAGTAAGTATCAAGTTTGCAAATATTAATTCAGAACCATCACCAAAAATCAAAAAAAAATTCATTCCAGTATTTACTAAGAATATAAAAATTAATAAAAAAAAGAAGAGACCCACTGACTGTTAGTGGTTCGACATGCACCTGAATGTTTATTACGGCTGGAGCGAACATTTCCATATCGAGTTGTGTATCAAGATCCTCATCGAAATCATCGGTGGTCGAAGGGATTGATCCGGGATCACCTTCGTCATCGATGTCAGTTGTGGATGACGAAAGGCGGACCAGAGAAGCACCGACACCAAACGGCGAGCTCCTTGGGGGTGGCTGTGGAGGTGTATGGCGGCCGAGGTTTCTTGGCCGTGGGACAGGAGCTGGATGGTTTGGGTGGTCGAGAGTAAGGTATATACAAAAGCTGGTGGTTATTTACAAATTAAAAATAAAAATTATATTATAATAATTAATTATTTGGTGGAAAAATAGTCTCTTAATCAGGTTATAATTTTTTACTACAAGTAACTGAAACATTAATGCTTTCGCGGCGGGTGAAGGTCCTGGTTCGACTCCAGGGGGTGCAATTTTGTCCAATCTTAAGCACAAACACATCTCGCAAATTTGCTATCTTAAACGATATATTGACTGGCTAATGAACAGTCTATTTGAGCAATGATTGAAAAAATTCCATCTTTTTCAAACAAAGCTCTATCTACTTAGTTAATTAATGTTGTTGGTTTCTAATAAAACATTTTTAAAAAATTGTTAGTCAAATAACCATTACAAAACGCCAGTAATGTATATGTGACGATTTTACTGTCCAGAAGAAGAGGGAGATGTACCCTCGAAACGCCGAACAACAACAAAATAAATAAATAAATAAATATAATAATATAATATTTTGATTTATTAAATTTCTTTTAGATTAATGGGCAGAGAGAGAGGATGTCAGCCAAAATAAAAATCTCAATCCAGAAGACGTTTCGGTTCCCCTGCCCATTAATCTAATCATTGAACAGCCACTCTCTCATCGACATCTTAAAAATATTTTTAAAATACAGGATATACCTCAGCCCTGAGGTGCTCGGGCCTTCCTCTCAAAGACACATTTTCATTAAATTTTTTGTTTTTATCCAAATTTTTCAGAGTTAGCCTGAGCCCCGAGGGGCCCGGCCCTCTCTAAGACACAAATTGCTTATATATTAATATATATATATTTTTTCTTTTATTTATGCGAAGCACTTTTTCAAACAAAAATATAGATATTGGCTCTATACGGCTATATGTATATAGATTTGAAAAATTTCGGGGGCCCGGGTCCCCTCCCCCCTCCCCCCTCCCTATTATATACGCCTCTGGCCTTGACTAATGTAAATAAATCTTTTTTTGAAAAAGATTGAATTATTTCCATCAACGCTCAATAGACTGTTAATTAGCCAGTCAATATATCGTTTAAGATAAAGACAATTTGCGAGATGAGTTTATGTTTTGATTGACTGGACTCGAACCAGAACCTCACGCTTTCAGCCCGTCGAGAAAACAGTCCTGGTTCGAGTCCAAGGACACCATTTTGCCAAATGAAAACACAAACTCATCTCGCAAATTTGCTAGCTTAATAAAAGGAAGTCTAGTTTCATTCTTATTAAAATACAATGTATATCGACTGCTGACAATCATAGTGGCGAAAGTCCGGAATTCAACAATTCGAAAAAAAAGTGTCTGAAAGTTTTATAAACATATACATTTGAATAGCTGGGCAACAAATGAATAGGCCAGAATCGATAGCAATGAATGGGAATATGTTTTCGCTACTTTGGCTCTGAAAAGAGAAAACGCTTTAACAAAGTTTGGGAGGCTTAAACTCAAAAATTGAATTTTCGGACTTTCGCAACTATGATTCTCAGCAAGCGATATAACCTGGTATGATCCTTTAAGTGAAAAGGTTACTTTGAATATTTCTAAAATAAGAGACTATTTTTCACCATTTGTTTTTAGTATTACAAAGTTAGCATTTAATTTTTATTATTTACGCATTACTAACTCTAGTATTATTATGTGAAAACAACACACCCAGTTTATTCATTATTATTTATAAACCAATGCCGTAAGAAATTAAGTTTAGAAAATTAAAATTTGCACATGTTAATGGAGCAAATTAGAAATAATTAGCATTAAGTAAGAATGTTTAAAATACAAGATTATTTACAAGAAAGAAAATTTTAATCTAGCTTATTTTTAAACTAACGCTAATACCACGTTATAATAGAAGAATATTAAAAATTAGGTATTGAAGGATTTGAATAATAATTAAAAAATTAGTTTTAAAAATTGATTTTAAAAAATATTAATAATGAATCAGGGAAAAGATTTGAACAGTCATTTTATTAAAGAAAATGACTAGTTATGAAATAATAAATAAATAACTGTTCAAATTCAAATAATATTAAACAAATTCGGCTCTTCTCTCTAAAATTTGGTCTAATTGCTTTAAAAAATTATTCCAAGATTCAATTGATTCATGTCTATTTAGTCGAATTTCCGGAGGGGGAGGTGCAAAAATACTAAAAGATTTTGATTGAGTCTCGGTTTTTTCTAAACTTTTTTTACGTAGCATACTATTTCTACGCACAAATGGCTGAGGTGGGAGATCGTCTTCTTCACTATTGCTATCATTTTTATCAGAAGATGGAGGTGAATCTAATAAATCGTCTGGAACTTTTTCAATATCGACTTTAACTTGTTGAGGACCAGATGGGGTTATGTTATTAGATTTTATATTAAAACATTCGTCAAAAAAAGCTCCGTCTCCGATAAATCCAATATCCTGACGAACTTGATCGGACCATTCTGGTTCTATAACCGAACTTCGATCATTATCATTTGTAATTTCGTCTAGAGATATTTTTACAATTTCATCATGAATAGAATTATTTATAAATTTTTCTTGATGGGGGATTGTTGGAATTTCACTCTCTGCTTCAGAGATCTCATCCTCGTCAGATTCATTAACTAACGTAGAATTTTCACTAGAGTCAGATTCATTTTGAATTTCATTAGACGAATTTAAAGGTTGCATTTGACAAAAGGGTTCATTTTGAGACATGTTAGGGGTTTCGGATTCATTAGGTAGAGTTAAATATTCTAATTTTAAATCTACTAGTTCAATTGGTGTATTGTTGGAAAAATTTAAAATTACTGGTGGCTTACCAGGTGAAGCGACTACTTCAGGTTCCTCAGCAGTCTCTGAAAGTGTTTCTACAGGAGGCGGAGGTTCGATTTTGGCTGAAGCTACTGGCTTGACGGTAATTACAGGCTCGGAATTGGTTTTGCTAAAGACTCGAGGTGGTGGGGGTGGAGGAGCTACTTTTTTTCTTTCGTGGCAATGCTGAAAAACAAACGTCAGAATTATTAAATATATAAATAAATAGTAATAAAACACTAATAATAAACGCTTGAAGTTGTGGCTGTGATGTGATTATAATGGAGATATCAGACAAATTGGAATGTTCTAGGTTCAATAAAACTCCCAGAATAAGTCGTTTCGGCTTGAATTTATTTGGCCATCTTCAGTTATTGGAAATTGTACTCATAATACATAGCGCACATGTGATTGAACCAGGAAAATAAAATTATTGACAAATTCTGGGGGCTTTGCATTATGTGTATAATTTCCAATAACTGAAGATAGCCAAATAAATTCAGGCCGAAACGTCTTATTCTGAGAGTTTTATTCAACCTCGAGAGTTCCAATTTGGCTGATATCTCCATCTCTCCATTATAATATAAAATAAACTTTAATAAATTAAAATAAAATAATTTATATAATTTGTTTCTTTTCAATTACACATTTGTATTATTGTACAATAAATTAGAGTTGTGGACAAAATAAACAAGCGGTTAAAATAATTTGTTTGGTAAATATTTAAGATTGCCTAATCCTCAGTGCATCAAATTATACACATGTGGAGCATGTTTTAAAATGATAATATTTAACATTAGGCAATTCGAAATATTTGCCAAATAAATTATTTCGACGTGGAAAGCAACAGCTGGTTTATTTTCTCTATAACTCTGACGAATTGTTCCAACATAGTTAACTTCTTGTACAATAAATGCTCATGCTTAAGGCACACTTGAATATTTTCTTATTTATTTATTTCAATGTGGTTATAAAAGAAGATGGAAATCATATTATACGTTTGGAGCAAAAAAGTTAGCATTACAAGTTTTACATATTAAACAACAAAGAAATAATTCCATAACTGAGATTAAAGTTACTGAAGGTTCGTATTCATTGTACTTATTATTATACAGGGTGTCCATAATTAAACTTGAAATTTGCGAGCAGTTTGTAGCACTGTGCAACGGAATTGCATGAAAATTGGATAATGGAAGAATGAAATGATTGGAATTTTATCAAGAAAAAAAAACAATGAGTTCCAAAAAAATAAAAAAAAACACTAGATGGGGGGTATCATGGCCTTATTGAGAACATATAAATTATCTACAAAATTGTTGAAAGCAGCAGGAACTGGGGATTCTCTATTCGACCTTAAAGAAAGCATAGAAAGCCATATGCGTAACATTCCCCAGTTCACGCTGCTTTCAACAGTCGAACATGCAATTTTATGGTTCCAGATGTTAGCAGACAATGGTGAACATCATATATAGCAAGTTTTGTAAACTTTTGTAGATTATTTATATGTTGCCACGATACGACATCTAGTGTTTTTTTTTTGAAACTCATTGTTTTTTTTTTTACTTTTTTCTCAATAGAATTCGCATCATTTCATTTCTGCCATTACCAAAATTTCATGCAGTTCTGCTGCATAGTTTTTGTTACAGGCTGCTCGCAAATTTCAAGTTTAATTATGGACACCTTGTATATATACTCGTATGTCTAAAAGGTGAGAGAAAAAAACCAAAAGGAGAATAAATCATGAATATATAGATTGAAATAATTATAAAGTTAAGTAAAAAGTTATCTGGCAAATAGAAGGAAGGAATGAACTTTTAAACAAAAGCAGCCCTTAAAGAAAAAAAAATTAGAGAATAAAAAAATAAGATAGCTGATTGTAGACATTTTCATAAAAATATACTCTTACTTGTCATGTTAGTGAGAGAACCAGTCGAACCTGCAGATGCATCGTCTGCCAAACTGCATAACGATCGTGAAAGCTTAACATCCCCGGGGGTCGAAAGTGGTCGTTGTAAGGGTGGCTTTCCTGTAGGTTGTTTCCTCGGCAGGGTGCACGTTGGGCTGAAATAAAATAGAATATGTTAGCTAGTAAAAATATTTCTTCTATTTAAAATCATATTGAATACTAAATACTGAATACTAAAAAAAAAAAATTATTTAAATCAAAGGTTCTCAACTGGCGGTTTAGGTGTGGTGATAATTTTTGGTTTGGCGGTCCCCACGAAACCTCGAAAAAATTCTTTCCGAATATTTTAAGAATTTTTTAAAGAGGTCCTAGGGTAAAATTGAAGTATAAAAATGGTCCAAGGCTTAAATTGAGTTGTGAACCTCTGATTTAAAAGATACAAATTAAATATGAGATTTAAATCAAACACAAAAATAACGTTTTGGACTCGTTCAAGTTTTGAATTACATTGATTAATGAATTTTTGGAAAATTTTTGTTATTTTGCTTTTTTTTTAATTCGAAACGAGTTATCTGCGCATGGCAAAAAAAACTGAACAAAACTCAATCTTAAGGAAGATCAAAAAAGAAACTACTTAAATTTTCTGTAAATATTTTAATTATTTTTTTTTTTTGCCAATATCTTGCCGATTTCAAAAATTCAAAGCAGTTAAAAGTAATCATTAATTATCTTATCTTTGGTTTTTATTTATACCAAGGTTAAGATTAATAATTTTTCCCCATACAATCTCTTTTTAACAAGATGATAATGTGAGATATATGCTAAGCAGGGCGCCGTATTTTTCTGTGAATTAATATTTTTATCTAAACCTCTAACCATCGCAATAAACCTATAATATTAAGAAAAATACCAAATATTTTAAATATGATATTGAACAAGTTGACATTCAAACATGTCCTGCGATTTAATGATCCTATTTAAAAATATTTAAATATATTTAAATTTTTGAATTTATCAAATGAACTCATATTCTGCATAACAGTGTTATTTAGTTGCGGGTATTAAAATTTCATTTGTTTTTAGTATTTCTATGGTCTGTTAAATATAAAAATCATTTTTGAAAATCTTGCGATCAGGTCTAGATAGAGATTACCAGATTTTTTAATATCAATTTGTACAATTTAAATTTATAAAATTTTTGATACCTTGTGTCTGTATTATTTGGACTACAGCTGACGAGGCTGGCAGGTTCGTGATATCCACTCGAGTCACTTGATTCCCTCGAATGATGATGGTGATGTGAATTATTTTTCTCTGATTTTGTTCCCAAGGGGGGTTGAATTTGTAGTTGGGGAGTTTGTTGACTCTCTTTGTGTAGGGGGTCGAGGGGCTGGTCGTCTTTTTCGTGCAGGCCTGGCTGGAGGTAACGGAGCAACACTTGGCGGTGGAGGTGAAGGACTCCTGCCGCTTTCTGTAGATACACCACTACCTTCAGTCTAAAAGAAAAAAAAAAAAAAAAATTAATAACGAATTGAATTTAAAAAATCTGGTGTGACAGTCGCACAGCACACAACTTTCTCTTTCCCTTCGGCAAGAGAACTGTGCTTGTCACACCAGATTTTTTGTGTCGAGATATATTTAGTTGTCCTTAGGACCTAAGTTCCAAACTTGACCACCCGATTCATAGATGGCGCTGAGCTAGAAATGCTACAACATCAGTAAAGTGTACTTCAAAATTTCACTGATATACTTTTTAAAAAGCATTAAAAAAAACAGTTGATTTATTAATTTTTAAACAAAATCGTAGGAGCGAATTTTGAAAATCGAAAAAAAAACTCAAAAAGTACATCAGTAAAGTACTTGTATATTTTGGCCCATTTTTCAAAAGCTTATTTTCACCCCTAGTAGCTCTTTTCGTTCCTGAGATATTTTCATGGGCGTAACTAGGGGGTGTCGCCCCCCCCCCCCCAGAAAGCTTCCCGCCTCAAGAAAAAAAAAATTAAGAAAATATGGAGCTTTCCAGGCCCCCCGGAGGATAGCTGGTCCCTTGGCTCCCCCCAGCCAAATTCTCTAGTTACGCCCTTGGATATTTTGTTCACAAATAGACACATAGACAAACCAATTTGCGGGACCCACTTTTTTGGACTCAGGGGACCTCAAAAAACGTGTATATCTATCATAATCTCGACATCGAATTTTTGACATGTTCGCAACACTTTCTCTCTATATATTTCATATATAAGAGAAAGTAAAAAAATCTGAATTTTGGTAAAAATTTTTTGAAATTATCATGAAACTTTTGCAACTTGAGGGCTATTATAGATAATCAATTTTTTTGAACTTTTTTTTTTTTAATTTTTAACTAATTTAATTAATAAAGATAAAACTTACACTTTGGCTGTTGACTGCACTACATGCTGTTGTTTGTCGATAATGTCGTAGGACAGGATTCGTATATGAATTGCCTGTATTGGAACGTCGTCGTTGTTGCTGTCGTTGCTCCATTAACTTCATTAATTCATTCCTAGACGCGTCTTTAGCAACCAAAGTAACTTCCGTTAAATCTTCATAATCGCAAATGCGCAGAAGACTGCTCAACACTATCGATAAATCATCTGCACAGAGGAAGAAAAAAAACACATTCAGATTAAGTGAGCGTGCTACCGCCAACTACTGATTCGATATACAATTCTTTTGATATCACATTTATCCATCATAATAAATTAATTCGAGTGTTATAAGAAAGATAAGCTACATATGCCGTGTGAAATGAGTTAGAGATTGATAACGAAATCCAAATTAATCCTATTAATGAATGAATATCTTAAAAAAATTAAGAGATAAAATTTGGAAAAAATTGTGTTTTTATAAAACTTTTTATTCAATGGCCCATCTAGAATTTGCTTCCGTGAGGGAGTTGTGATTTTTAAAATTAAAATCTTTCAAAGGCCATAAAATTACATCACAATTAATTTTTCTCTTTCCTCGCTTCACACACCTGGTTCCGCCACTGTTTTTATTAAAATAAAAAATTTGTAACAAAATATACCAGAGAAACGTTATCTTTTGTTTCTTATTAAAAGATATGAAAACCAAAATTAAAACAGGTAGACGGCTAATAAATAGTTGGAGTTAATAATAAAAAGAAGTGTTTTATTATTAAATGCAATCATGCTTCTATACCAAGGCGCAGGTTCAGAACCCAGGCAGCCCGGTGATATTATTTAAGGCCATTTGAATACCAAATGGCTTAAATAAGAATGCCTGGACCCAAATATATATATGTCTGTTTTAAAATTCAATATCATAAATTGGGTGTTAAAAAGTAAAGTAATAACATCAGCGTTAAAAAATGCTATTCTCTAAACCACGTTTTAACCACGGCGTTAACATTTGACTTTTTAGCACCAAGTGTTAAAGATCCATGAAGAAAGCTGTTTTCTGCTTGCTCGTGTTTTTACACCCCTCGATAAACTCTCGCGCAAGCGAATTACTAACTTGATTTGTTATTCTCAATCTAGTAGGCGGCCTATCTGACACACCTGTGTTAAAAATTGCTATCCTCTAAACCACGTTTTAACAGCGACGTTAACATGTTGCTTTTATCTCAAAGTTGTCAAAATATTAACCTTACTTTTTGGTTAAAGACGCCATGTTTATGTATTAAATACGGCGTTAAAATATTAAAGGCCCTCCTTGGTAATGACATTAATTTTTTAATAGGAGAATTAAATTCAAGTACACAACTAGAGCCAATGGTTACCAGTTTAAAATTAATGACATTAATTTTTAAAACTAGTGACTAAATGTTAACGCTTTGGTGTTAAAGTTTTTTGCTTACAGAATAGCAATTTGAGGCGAGGTATTAAAATGAATTAACGCTGATTTCAGATGTTAAAAGTTAACGTTTTTGCTTAGAGAATAGACCTGAAAGTCAGTTTTGATTTTAATCCAGCAAAAAAAATCTTAATATTAGACAAATTGTAATTACCTGGATGTCGAAGGAGGTATTTCTCCGGATCTAGATTTTTATCCCGAGAGACGAGCTTGAGTATATCACTGAACCTTGTTAAAGGAGACACTCTAACGACGTATAACTGATTTCGAGGCAAATTCACCTGGAAACATGCCAAAAACCAAATTAATATGTTAGAGAGATTGGCAAATCATTGATTATTGGAATTAACAACAAAAAAAAAAACAAGTTTTCAATATTCATTACAAGTTATCGGTGGCTCGTGAATCAGTAAATAAATATTTAATGTCATGTTTAAAATACATGTGTAATTTTTTCAATCACCATCTTTATCGTTGTTTTTACTATTATATTTCAAAATCAAAAATGAGGGATTGTTAATATAGAGTTATAAATTATTTGATTATTTGAAGCTTGATGTATGATTGTTTAATATTTAAAATAAATTTATTAAAATTTCTATATTTTTATGAATTATGTAGCCTACCTTAAGTCTAAAGGTGTGTTGAAAATTAGTAGGGTGACTATGTCCAGCAGGTGCTCCTGGTATTGGTTTGGGTTTAGATACAATATGAATGGACCAAACGTCGAGAGCACCAAGAGGCGTTGATGGTTTATATGGTAAAGGTTGTCCACGGGAGTCAAGAGCGTGAAGAAGATGATCGCCAGGCGCCAGACCATGTTCTGTGGTGAAACGCACCAGAATGTCCATCATCGCCGTGCTAAAACAATTTTTGAATTAATTATTATTAATATTATTTAAACAAAATATTTTTTTTTATTTTAAAATTTTGCAAATCATCAATTAAATGATTGTTGATCTCATCATTGGCCACTACAATCGATCAATAACAGCTTTCTAAAGTCATTATACTCAAATATCGGTTCAATTTTTCTTTTCTATTTATTTATTTATTTTTTCGGGGAGCATGACTTGACTATGCGACCGCAAAAAGGTTCTCTGTCCCCCCACAAACTGTGCTCCAATTAGACTCATCTCTCTTAATTTTGTACATGATTCAGCATGGGCGTAGCCAGACTTCTTGTTAGGGGGGGGCCAACTCCTCGTTAGGGCGAAGAGGGGGTTTGCAATTAATATCTACATAGAGTATTAATCATAGGCGTAGCCAGAAATTTTCGATGGGGGGGTTCAGGATGATTTCTCCCCCTCCCCCTCTACTAATGGGGCAGTATAGGGCGTCTAATGAAATATATAGCTAGCCAATCCGCCGTCCTGGACCCCCCTCGGGCTGGCTCGGGCCCGCCCTTTCTTAATTAAGTGCCACAATTTTTCATTCAACTCGTTTCAGGCAATAAAAGATGCAACCCTTACATCTTTAAGAATTTTAGATATATCCCTATTACAGCGGAGTTTCTGCCTGTTTTGTTTCTCTTGAACCGAGTTCTATCTCAGATCTCTTTAATAAAAAAATATTTTTTTTTTTTTTTTTTTTTTTTAAACATTCACACTTTTTTCTCATTCACACTCACTCACACACACATTCACACAGTCTTTTCGGCAACTTAGGCCATTTAAGACTTTAGACGATAACCGTTGTAATATATATTATCTATTGTGGGTTGAGGCATTTCTATTTAAGCCATCTGGTATCCAAATGGCTTAAATAAAATCATCGGACTGCCTGGGTCCGAACCCGCGACGTTTGGTATAGGAGGGAGGCACGCTGCCTACTATGCCACACCCGGGGGCCAAATATTTTTTAATTATTTATTTGAAATTCCTATCGGGATCCCCGTTTATTTGCCCGTGGTGCAAGAAAAAATAAATAAAAAATTTAATTATATAATAATTTTTATTATTTTTCATTTGAGGGATTTAATCAATTTTAGCAGGCTTTAATTTTTTAAAAAGCAAGACAAAAATTTTGACTTTCCTTTAAAAAAATTATTTAATTTAATTTTTTTTTTTTTAACTAGAGAAAATTATTATATTTTTACTTTCTCTTACCCTATATATGAAATATATAGAGAGAGAAAGTATTGATTGTATTATAAAGCTTAATATCTAGTCATGGCTTGGGTCCAATGGGGGGTTTGAACCCCCAAAACCCCCCCCGTGGCTACGCCTATGGTATTAATTATTTATTTAAATAAAATAAAAAAATTAAATTAATGTAGTGAATTGGAGTGTTAAAAAAAATTTCCAATGGGAAAAATATATATATATATTTTTTTTTTAATTTTAGGACCAGCCAGGGGGGGGCAACGGCCCCCTGCCTCCCCTGCTACGCCCATGTGATTCAGCACTTTAAAGATTCATTGAAAATAAAATACAAACAAAATTCTTTCAAATAAATTTTTAATTTTAATTATAAATATCTCGAGTGTGGAAGTGGCTGTAATTGATATATTTGTACAAAGGTAGGAAGTGGCAGCCAGGGAGAAGTGTCTCTAAGTCCCAGAAACTTCCAAAAATTCGCGACGTTTCAGTCCAAATTTATTCGACCATCATCAGGCTTACGGGAGTTGTCATATTTAATTGTATATTAATATATTTATTAATATGATGATTTAGACTTGTTAATGACTTGTAAAATTCCTAGACACTTCCTTTTTTTTTAGTATACGAGTCTCATCCAATCTTTTCGAACTCTTTTTAGCCAAAACCGAAACTTTGGTCGGCAAGTGGGATTTGAACCCGAGTTGTATAGCAACCCTAGATTCGTAATGGAACAAATCCTCTTAATGAAAGAATTCTGGATTCTCCTATGGTTTCTTGGTTCATTTTATTTATATACTTGTAGGGTAAAGGTATGTTTTCCTCGGTGCGGCTCTCACGATTATTGTACAACGATAATCGTTGATACGATTTTGCTCAGAACGTATACGATTTGTTTATTTTTCACTAGTCTTCATTCATAGTCACATTGTCAAATAGGAAGAATCCTCGCCAAGTTCGTTGACGACTAACAATTATATTCAATTTTTATTGAACTGTCAACGATTATCTTGACTTGATTATCTCTAGCGGCAGTCGCTCGGAGCAAGACAGCTCATAGGAAATACAAAGAAATAGTGCTAAAGTTTAATCGTTGTATGTTAATCGTTGACGATAGTCGTGAGAGTCGCACCGAGGAAAACGGAGCCTAATGCATTTTCTTGGAGATCGATAAAAATTTTTTTTGACAAAGTAAAAGTATAATTAATTAAATTATTGTAAATAAATTTAAATAAAAAAAAAAAAAATAAAACAAATTTACATCATCATAAGACAAATGAATGAATGGATTGTGAAAGTAAAAAGTTTTCAATTTTTATATTAAACATATTTGTATATAACATTATCTAATTTTTGCATAGTATTAATATAATTAAAATTAATGATGTATGACATGAGGTTGTTCCGACTTGTTTCCCGCTGACCAAGGATGGCAAGGCTCCTTTGTTCTGGGTGAAAGTTCTGCCTCTTTCAATTTGTTCTCTTATAACGCTTAATTAGCGTCTTTGTAAAATTTGCCATCCTTGGAATTTTATTAATAGGCTATATTAAAAATAGGAAGAAATTTAATATTTGCATGGGTTATCATTTTTCTCATTTGGGGCCTAAAATAAACAAGACTTTTTTCATTGGGATTCTCGTTAGTATACACGAGCTGTTTTCATGCTCGAAGACAGATTATTGAATTTTGTTTATATTATAGGGCCTAAATTATCGACTTATTAACTAAAACCAATGAAAAAAATTAATATCAAAGAGAATATTTCAAGTTAGTAAATAAGAACTTAAAATGCATAAATGGTGTTTCGAGACCGATTTCCGATAGCTTGGACAATTGAGAGCAAGGGAACAGACGAGACCACAGCCTCCCAAGGCCATATGAGCCATTCATAAAAAAAATATCTATTTGTCAATAAATGCGGGCTCACGTCTCCTTTTAGGAATTATGCGAGCGATCACGATTCTCATCACACACAATCTCAAGAGTGGTTTAGAATTTTTATTCCATTTAAAAAAACATTTTCAAGGCCAAGGACTAATCATAGACATGATGAGACAGGGAGAAGATTTTTGAACATTAGCCAATATTTTTTGATAATAATCTTTTGAAATAATTTATAAGGGAGTGGTGATGGATGAATACCTTCTGGCGATTGATGTCTGAAGTACTCTGCCATCGGGTAGATATGTAGAAATGAACATACTTCCCGCTAGCATGTCAACCGGAGTGTCTTCGGTGACGGGCACGAGGCCTGCACCCGGGGGCGTCGGCCCCATTGCAGTCCTGCAAAAAAAAACAAAAAAATATAGAATTAGATTAAATGTCAATATGAATATATTTAATGACTATAAAACAAAAAATGTATTTTAACTCTTTTTTGTTTAAAAAAATTCAGAATTTAGTTTTTTCTGATATTTTTTTCCCTTTATTCCTTAGCTTTTGATATTTGAAATAAAATTTAAAAATTTTAGTTCGTTATTAACACCAAAATTCAAGGCTAGAAAAGTTAGTTTTAATTATTTTTAAGCTTATTTAATATTATAAAATAATTTAGTGAATAAATATATGATTATAACCAAGGTTTTAGTAATAAAATATAAAAAAAAAGTTAATGTGATATTTGTTGTATTTTGAGGTAAATGTTAGCATTTAACTAATTAAGGGCCGGTTGCTTCATCCTGGGTGAGCTTGTTAGCCCCGACTTTTTTTGTAGTGCAGAAACCCACTTCAGTTTTATTTTTATAGTAAAATATACGATATTTCATCATTTTATTGCTAAAAGAAGTATTCTAGAAGTACATATATTTGTTATTTTACCTTATATTCTACTTATTTTATCAATAAAATGATGAAATGTTGTATATTTTATAAAATATGTTATAGGCTAGGGCCCGCTTGCATCAGATCTCGTCGCCATATTTAGCCCTGAGTTAACCTCACTTTTGAGTAATTTCATATAGATATATGGGGAATTGGAGCCAAGGTCCGGGCTAAAGTTAGCCCAGGCCCAAAGGTGGGGCTAAGATTTAGCCCTGGGTTGACACGTACGAACATGTATTATGAACTCAAGCATCCTAACTTCACCAATATAAATGTAAAAAATAATATAAATGCAATATGGAATCTACCGTTTTTGTTATTATTCATTTTATGTCAATCAGGATTATACTCGTATATCCAGGATATATTGCAAGTTGTTGAATATTCTCCTAACTTCATCTAAGGCATTGCACATGTCTTGTTAATAAAACTATTTGTTTTCAAATTGAATGCAAATTGATATTAAATATTTATATGAATGTTTTCAGTTGATATTACTTCTTGTTAGGTGAAAATAAAAGGTATATTTCTTTTTGAAATTATCTTTATTTGAGCCACACAGCTGGCAATTTGTCAAAATAGTTGTGAAGATTGGAACAATTGACTAATTGTTATGTGAAAACTAATAAATCTTGTTTATTTTTTGAAAATTTTCAAATTTTAGCAAAAAAAATTAAATTCTTATATTTAAATGTATATTAATAATATTTATTTAAATTATGGGTGATAATATCAATTTTTATTTTTAATAATTTTTATAAGATGCCTTAATGGAGTTGCAAACTTCACAAACAGAACATGATTTGTTCCCCGGAAGAGGGTTTCTGCATTACAAAAAAAAGCCATTTAGCCCGGGGCTAACAAACTCACCCAGGATGAAGCAACCGGCCCTAAGTGTTTTTGTTTAATGAAACACTAATTCATACCGGACTTTGGTAATAAATCGAGAAATGCTAAATTTAAAAATTATAGAAGCCAATTATTATAATATTTCACCCGAAACACTAAGCAAAAATTATACTCTTTATATTAATATAAAAATAAATTAAAAACCAAGAAAGATTTATCTTTTATTAACCTATAAAAAATGAAAGAGAAAAAGTCTAAATTGTCTCTCTAAAAAAATTTAATTATCTGTGGAAGACTAGAAAAAACATGATATTCAATAGAATTCTAATCAAGAAAATAAAATTCAAGTCTGAATTTAATTATCTTTAAAAATTTGTCACGCATTTGGCACATGCTGTACATAGACATAACTTTTGTCCTCTCAGCTCCTTGGATTACCTAAGGGCCGGTTGCTTCATCCTGGGTGAGTTTGTTAGCCCCGGGCTAAATGGCTTTTTTTTGTAATGCAGAAACCCTCTTCCGGGGGAACAAATCATGTTCTGTTTGTGAAGTTTGCAACTCCATTAAGGCATCTTATAAAAATTATTAAAAATAAAAATTGATATTATCACCCATAATTTAAATAAATATTATTAATATACATTTAAATATAAGAATTTAATTTTTTTTTTTGCTAAAATTTGAAAATTTTCAAAAAAAATAAACAAGATTTATTAGTTTTCACATAACAATTAGTCAATTGTTCCAATCTTCACAACTATTTTGACAAATTGCCAGCTGTGTGGCTCAAATAAAGATAATTTCAAAAAGAAATATACCTTTTATTTTCACCTGACAAGAAGTAATATCAACTGAAAATATTCATATAAATATTTAATATCAATTTGCATTCAATTTGAAAACAAATAGTTTTATTAACAAGACATGTGCAATGCCTTAGATGAAGTTAGAATATTCAACAACTTGCAATATATCCTGGATATACGAATATAATCCTGATTGACATAAAATGAATAATAACAAAAAAAACGGTAGATTCCATATTGCATCTATATTATTTTTTACATTTATATTGGTGAAGTTAGGATGCTTGAGTTCATAATACATGTTCGTACGTGTCAACCCAGGGCTAAATCTTAGCCCCACCTTTGGGCCTGGGCTAACTTTAGCCCGGACCTTGGCTCCAATTCCCCATATATCTATATGAAATTACTCAAAAGTGAGGTTAACTCAGGGCTAAATATGGCGACGAGATCTGATGCAAGCGGGCCCTAGCCTATAACATATTTTATAAAATATACAACATTTCATCATTTTATTGATAAAATAAGTAGAATATAAGGTAAAATAACAAATATATGTACTTCTAGAATACTTCTTTTAGCAATAAAATGATGAAATATCGTATATTTTACTATAAAAATAAAACTGAAGTGGGTTTCTGCACTACAAAAAAAGTCGGGGCTAACAAGCTCACCCAGGATGAAGCAACCGGCCCTAAGAGATTTGGAAACGAGTCTTATATAATGGCAATTGATTTATAATAAAAGCCTCATCCAAGGTGGTGCAAGGTGTTTTAATAGCCCATTTGAGAAGTGATAAGAAATTTTTATCAAGAAGAGAATTCTCGGAAGGAATCGCACTCGGGTGCCAGCGCCACTTTCCCAAGCAAATAGAACGGAACATAGCAACCATAATAGCAACAAACGCCAAAAAAAGATACTCACTTCACCTGGGTTATTATATCGTTATATGTGTGGCTAAATTACCAACGGTTGGAGGCCAAGAAAATTACTACTACTACTACTAGGTCTACATATAGTTATATGCACAGTGAGGGACAATATTAAGTCCCACCCATGCGTTATCTACTTGTGATTATTTAATTGTTTTTATAAAAGAAAATGAAAATCTTTATTGGACATTTTCTAGGTTTGAACCATGAAAGTTTCCATTAAAAAATATATAATATTTTTTTTTTTAAATAATGAAATAATCACAAGAAGAAAACGCATGGGTGGGACTTAATATTGACCCTCACTATACGTAGGTTAATTGGAGTAACCGAATATCAATTTTATAAAAATTGTTCACTATATCTGGGGTTTACTTCCACCGATTATAATTATAGTTAATTGGTTACAAATTGATATAAATAGGGACTAAATGGTCTTGGAATGCCTTAAGCAAATTAAAAGAATATGCAAAAAATACTAAAAAAATTTCAAAAATTGGTGTCTAAAGGGATCTCCCTCAAACTGGCAAACATTTTGAATATGTCGTCTTTATGCAAATATATTGAAAGTGTGAAGAGAAAATTTGCACAAAAAATGGGGTATTCAATATTTTGTGGAGCGTTCAAAAGTTTTGAAAATTTTTGCAGACCCTTCAATATTTTGTCCTTCCATTCGCGAAAAGTTCAATCGACAATGAAATGTTGTACAATATTTTTGTGTAGTGTGCGGGGTCCACAACTATTCAATATTTTACAAAAATCTAAATCAATATTTTTTCACAAAATTTTGAGCGACAGAGTGAGGGCCCAATAATGTTAAAGGCAATATTTTTTTTTAGGTTATGCTAGTCACGAACTATAGGGATTTATTTAGAATTTTAATTCTTATGTATTTGATTTTTTTTTACTATTTACGCCTGCAGGCGAAAGTCACAGCGTTGAAGCGCGAATCCGCATTTAACTTCGCTATTTCCAAATGTAATTTCGCCTTATTTACCTCACAAAAAAAAAAATTGCCCCACGTGTTGATTATTCCTCTTTAGATCTAGATTAAATGCTTCAATCGATCCAATTCATATTGATCCGATGGGCGGTCTCCGATTCCTAAATTCCTCTAATAGCCTGCCTTTCGGTACAGTTACAATATCTTCGAATGGATCTTGAATTGTTTGTAAATAATAATCTATAATAGTAGAACGAATCTAACAGTTATTTTTTTTTTCTCGTGGGAGCAAAATACTTATAAGTGATAATGCTTTTTAAAATATAATAAAAATTTAAAGTGTGCTTAATTAATTTAATAAAAAATTAATTATTTTATAAAATTGTGAAACGAAAAGTGAATGTTTGTAGTATACATTTTAAAGAAGAAGAACAATTAAAGGTCGATTCATATGCATCCGTCACGACACGTCTCCTTTCCGTCACTTCCGATTAGTATCCGTCACAAAAAGTATGTTTTAATATGTTTAAATGGCGCTGTAGCCTCTCCCCTGCCACGTGACACGAAGCTTTTGAACAAAATCAGCCAGAGTACTAGTACTTTACTAATGCACTTTATCAGTTTTTTTTTTCTTTAAAATGTATATTCTCATTTTGCCTTTGAAATCTTGTTAAGCACACTTTATTCTCGTAATTCATAGGAAAGATAGGAGAACTGGTGTGACAAGCACAGAACACAACTTTCGAATACCGAAAGTAAATTTTTGTTACCAGTTATACCCAGTATAAGAAAATCGAGCCTCCAAATAGACGCTGTAACTATTTTTACACAAGAACTTAATGAGATTAAAAGTTCTTTAATTAAAATATCTTCTCTCAATCAGGACATTTGTTAGATCTTAACTTTCTTAAATGTTAAAGAGTTCAACAGAGGAAAAGGTCATACGTTTTGGAATTTGGTTGATTAATTCTGATTGATTTATTGCAGTTCGTTAAGTCCCTTAAATTTTTTTAAAATGCTTTGGGATTAAATTCATTTACTTGCAGTTTTTCTAATTTAAAATACATCACTTGTTTTTAAACACTTATTTCCTTTTTAGATTTAACTGTCTTGAACTTGAAAAAATATTTTTAGTCGAATAAGGATTAAAGTCCTTGAAGAATTTTAACTTCTTGATAAGTAAACAATTTGTGAGTTTTATAACGGGAAAAAGACCAAGCAATGCGGATGGGCCCGAGACAAGAACATTTGTAAAAAAGATAAGATAAATTTCTTTTTAAAATAAAAAGGAAATACTTGTAAAAAAAGTAAAAAAAAAAAAAAACAGGTGTATAATACCATAAGTGGTATAATAATTTTTTAGTTTGTTGGAGATAGGCAATTCAAATTACAAATTTACTAATGAATTTTAGAATTAATTTCTCTAGAGCCTGAGTTGTTTATAATTAACAACAGAGAAATTAATCAAAACGATAAGGATGATAAAAATAACTCCACTATAAGCTGTAGAAATATTAACATTCAAACTTCACTAGTACTTAAATATTAAGCATTTATATGCTGCTTAATAGGCTGCATGAACAAGTGAGAACATGCAGGTACTGGATGTGGGCCTAAGGTTATACTGTCCAAGTGTTAGAATATTTCATTCAGATAAAGAAAATTATATTTTGAAGAATCTCTTTTTCTTAATTAATACTGTATTCTTTGGAATTATGACGTGAAGGATTAATAATTAAGGTCAAAATGATTGAACAATTAATTAAAGCAGTTGTAATAAATTCATAGTATTATACATACAGTATTAATCTTTTAATAGTGGATTGGATAGCTTGTGCCTCATAAAAATGGGTATTATAAAATTTTGCACGATAGCACAAAAAAAAAGAAGAGATTGAACGATGAGAATGCAATCACATAAATAAATAATATTATGTTCGACACTCATATTGATAAATTCTTAAATTTTAATATTAATTATAAATATTTACCCATTAAATTGTATAATAAATGAATAATAGTAATTTTGAGTTGAAATACCTAGGCAAAAGGGCTGCGAAGAGAGGAGAGTGAGAGCGGAGCGACCAGCTACCATAATGGCTGCTTGCTAAATGAGAACGCGTCGGTTTTCTTCCGAAGAGCAACACATGTTCTACACTAATCAAGAACTCCCCCTCTACTGAGGGAGCCTGGCGTCTAATCTCCCATCCAGGGCAGGCGAATCATGGCGCCAAGATTTCAACCCTTCTGATTGGTTAATTCGGAAGTTGGGGAAATAGAGTAGAGAGAGGGGGAAAGAGAGGAGGGGAAAAGGTGGAGGAGTGGTATTCTCAATTACTAATATTCCTTAGAAGACCGGGGATCCTATTTTATTTGATAAATAAAAGAAGAATCAAAAAAAAAATAGTTCATGAATTTTCTTTTATTTAAATGAATCTCAATATTAAATATATTAAGGATCATTGAGTAAAGGAGGAATTAACTCTATCGTTTGTCAAGGAATTAAATAAAAGCCTTTTATTTAATTTTGTAATCGCGGACGTTTCGGTCGCAAATCATAATCTTCATCAAGGCGATTAATTGTTAAAATACAAGTTATAGAATATTATTTATAATTGTCAATCATTTTAAATAGCCCTAAAAGAGTAAGTCAATCATAATAATTATATTAGTCATTAAATATATATTGTATAATTTGAAATGACAATTATAAATAATACTGTACATCTTGTATTTCGACAATTAATCGTCCTTTGTATGCGGCCCCTCGGAAGCAATGAAGTTCCCAATGAGGGGTCTGAAAATGTTTGCCCACCCCTGACTTGAATTATAAAAGTAATTTTTACTTTCTCTTACCTCTATATATGTTAATATATAGAGAGAGAATGTATATTCTCGTTTTGCCCTCAAAATTGTTTGAAGCACACTTTACTCTTGTACTTCATAGAAAATATAGGAGAAATGGTTGCTATGGTAACGAAATATAAATATTTTCCCATGTATCTTAAATTCAAATGTACCATTCTGGATTCTATGTTAAATAAAAATGCCTGGACCCTAATATATATAAATTCATAAATAACGGTTATCGTAAATATCTTATATGGCCTGAGCTGCCGAAAAGACAGTGTGAATGTGTGTAAGTGTGAGTGTGAATGAGAAAAAGTGTGAATGTTTTTTTATAAAAAAAAAAAAAAAAAAAAATGTACCATTCTGTAGGAAACTAAATATGTGTCGACCAGGGGCGTATTTATAGGGGGGCCGAGGGGCCCGGCCCCCCCGAAATTTCCCAAACACATATACATATATAGGGATATACAGACATCACGCAACAAATTTTTTCGCAGGATGGACAACTTTGGTTCCGCAATAGAAAAAATGGTCCGCAAAAATTTCGTGTTAAAAAAATATAGTTTCTTAAAAAAAAATTTCCGCAGAAAAATTTTTGAGTTCGCCCCCGAAAAAAATTTCTATATCGCCCCTGGTGTCGACAGAAAAAATCTGGCGTGAAAGCACAGAACACAACTTTCGATTACTGAAGATGTGCTGCGCGACCAGTCACACCAGATTTTTTATTTTTATAAGTGTATACTTGAAAATTATTTGTAAATTCCACTAAAAACTATTAATATATATTATAAAATTTTATTATAGTAATTTAAAAAGATTTCTTTTTTCTTTCCAATATTTCAAGATTCCAAGAGTGAGAAAAATGCCCTTCTACTCCTGAATCGTAAACAAGATCATGTTTTATATCTACTAAAGAATTTTAGAATTTTTATTTTCAATAACAAAGAAATGTTTTGAATAAAATTACATGCCCGAGTAAAAAAAAAAAAAAAAGCGAATTCCGGAGAAGGAATTTATAAGAAAAGGGATAAACTTTTTTAAAAGAAATTAAACTTGCAAGTAAATGTCTTGTATCTCTGGTGTATTCAAAAAGAGAGGTCAGAGCGGCAAGACTGACTAGAATTGACTTGACAGTCTTACAACAACCAAAAAATTGCAAATTAAAAAAGTTAAAAAAAAAAAAAATAATAATAATCATTCAATTCTTCCGTAAGCAAAATTTTTGAAAACGGTACTACTGGCTTGAATCAAATATTATAACAATATACCATCATTTATATTTTTTTTAAATAATATAGATTTTTTATAAAAGAAAAATGACTTGAGAATTATGATTTAAAAAAAAATTTCACGCATGATTCAGTATTTTTGATAAAAAGAAAATTTATAAAAATTGCCAAGTTTAGTGATGCAATTAAATTTTCGATTATGTCCATTTAGAAAAAAAAAAAAAATAATAATAATAATACCGTTTAATTCATTTATCAGTTTCTGTTAAAATTATTATTCTTGACTGAATGAGAAAGCAAGAAAGAAATTTTAAGCCCAAAATTGAAATATCTAGGGCAGCGTTTCCCAACCTTTTTCGAGGCCCGGTACGAGGTTTAAAATTTTTCGAGACCGACCTTATGAAAAAAAAAATATATATATATTTTCAGGATGGGAAATTATAATAATAATTAACCTGAACATATAATTTTTACTTTCTCTTACCTATATGTATATGTTAATATACATATATATATATATATAGAGAGAGAGAGAGAGAACGTATTGGTTTCATGTCAAAAATTCGATGTCGAGATTTTGATGGATCTTCACGTTTTGAGGCCCCCTGAGTACAAAAAAGTTGTTTTCGCGACATGGTCTGTCTGTGTGTATGTCTGTGTGTGTTCAATTTTAAGCATGAAGGAATTGAGCTAGGAGGTTGAAATGTTATATCTAAGTTAGACACCTCCCCGGAGCTTGAAAATAAGCTTTTAATCAAAATCGGTCAAAAAGTCCTAGTACTTTACTCTGTAGTTTTTGTTTTTCGATTTTCTCAAAATTCGCCCCAACGATTTTGATTAAAATTCAAAAATCAATTATTTTTTAGATGCTCTTTAAAATGTATATTCTCATTTTGCGATTGAAATCTTCTGAAGACCATTTACTCTTGTATTTCATAGGGAAGGATAGGAGAAATGGTTGCCATGGTAACAAAATATTTTCCCATACTTATAAATTTTACATCTGAATCCAAATGTTCCGTACCGTCGGCACAAAAATCTGGTACCTTCGGTAATTGAAAGTTGTGTGCTGTGCGCGTCACACCAGATTTTTTTTAAATGATGACGATCAAGATAGAATTTTGTTTATTTATTTTTTTTTTGCATCTTCAGAAATTCTTTTATACGTAAATGAAGAGTCCGGCTATTCATGCAATTGGTAGAGTGTTAAATGAAAACTCGTTCCGCTCATTAACTTTAACGCAATCCATTCGTAATTTCCATAGTGTAAAAGATACAAGTTGAAAGATAATTTTTTTTTTTTTTTATTTCAGAACAGAGCGTTCGTTTCACTTGAAATTTAAAAGAATTAATTTCAAATTTTTATATTTGTTAAAAAAAAATTAATCTATTCTAAACTTTATGTTTTGAGGTCGTGCAATAAGCGGTTTTGTTTTGCGAGAAGAGGTGTTTGTGTGTCTTCGATCATTAGCCTCAAAATCGAATTCATTTTTACCGGTCGTCAGTTATATTTGCATAAAACTCTTTAAAAATATGAATGACTATTCTTCAATTTGTCGCCAAGAATTTTAAGTATAATAAAATTTGTGATTTCGAAAAAATTTCATTGAGGTCTAAAAGTTTTGGGCACCTTTAATTTTTGGTTTTGTATTTCCTTAAAAGTGCAAAGGTCATTTTATTAATAATAGAAATTTTCTAAAAAAAAAAAAAATTCAAAAAGGGAAGGCCTTCAATTGATGGCCATTTCCCGATGATGAGACGGTCGGTCCATCATCCATGATTCAGCCTCGGGAGATGGAGATGAGAAAAGAGAGAGAGAGAGAAGCTGCGAGGCCATTTGCCAATGACCTCACGAAATATGCGTTCGTCCCTGATCTTGATTTCAAAAAGAAAACAGCTTTTAATAAATACCAATAATATCTATTATAATAAAATTCTAAGGGCCGGCTGCTTCACTTCTAATTAACTAGCTATTCCACGGATAAGCTAGTTGATTATGACTTTCAAGTCTTTTCACATCTAGATTTGTTAATCATATGATTAAATAAGAGTCCAGATCGTAGTTAACTAGCTAAGACCCAAAGTTCGGTTTAAGTCTTAACTAAGGGTTGAAATTAGAAACAGAAGACTTTTTTTATTTATTTATTTTTTTTTTAAGAAATTTTTAAATTTTTGTTAAAAATTAGTTAGCTTTTTTTAATAATAATTAATTTGGGTGTAAATTGTAATGATGACGTGAAATATAAACATAAAAATTAAATGTAAAAAAGTTTTATTTGAGAAAGAATTAATACATAAAAATAAAAGATTAGTAATTTAAAAAAAATTTAAAATGATGGAGAAAGAAAAAACCCAAAAAAGACACTACATTTCGTGCTTATTTAAATCACTGCCTCTCAATGAAATTAATAAATTTTGGATTCATATTGTTGGATCCAGGAAAGGATACCGGGTGATTCTCAAAAAAAAGAGTTGATGTAAAATAATAATTTAATAACGATGAAAGTTGAAGTTTGTATAAAACGAATTTAAATACAAAAATAAATAAATATGCTTGATGACTTCTTGATGTGAGTTGATGATTGAATGCTTGATGAGAGTTGACGGTTGATAGAGAAGCAAGTTTGCTTGGCTCTTGAGAGTGTTGATTTCCGCTTGCGACGACGCCGTTGTAAGTGTGCTCGAGGCGAGGGAGAATGAGAGTTGAATGTTTAGAATGATGATTCCCGCTTTCGACTTGACGTAATTGTAAGTTACTCAAGGCAGGAGAGAAAAAGACAGTTGTTGATTTAGTGTTGATTCCCGATTGCGACTTGCGTAGTTGTGTGTTGAATCACGGCCGAACGGAGAATGAGAGCAGAGAGCCAGCGACGCTCCTTTTATAGAGGGGTGAAGGCTTACTCACAGAGCATGCAGGGTGTTGGGGGTTTTTTTTTTGGGGATTTTGGTGGTTTTGTGGCGTTTCATTCAGGGACTGAACACATATTTTATTAACAATTCCTCGGCTTGTTTGATGATTTGTTTACATTAAATGAAAAATTAGTTTGTTTGATTTGGTTGCGAGCCGGACATTCTTGCCTCTAATCAATGCCTAGTTCCTCAGGAAGTACTACCATTGATCATCCAGACAATAATACGGAAGAAGATGAGGAAAAAGAACAAACAGAACCAAAACGTGCCAAGTACACGCATGCTTCTCAATCGAAAGAATCTGATGATGATGGATTAATCCAATGAAGTATACATTTATGTCCAAATAAATGTCCACATTTTAAAGATGCTAATCGATGCTCTCCGCAGCTGGTCCATTTGTCAAAGCATATTGGACATATACATCCATCATCATCAGATTCTTTCGATTGAGAAGCATGCGTGTACTTGGCACGTTTTGGTTCTGTTTGTTCTTTTTCCTCATCTTCTTCCGTATTATTGTCTGGATGATCAATGGTAGTACTTCCTGAGGAACTAGGCATTGATTAGAGGCAAGAATGTCCGGCTCGCAACCAAATCAAACAAACTAATTTTTCATTTAATGTAAACAAATCATCAAACAAGCCGAGGAATTGTTAATAAAATATGTGTTCAGTCCCTGAATGAAACGCCACCCCCCAAACCCCAACTAACCCAATTTGACCGTTAGAAGGCAAACTCCCAAGACCAGCGCGCATGCTCTGTGAGTAAGCCTTCACCCCTCTATAAAAGGAGCGTCGCTGGCTCTCTGCTCTCATTCTCCGTTCGGCCGTGATTCAACACACAACTACGCAAGTCGGAATCGGGAATCAACACTAAATCAACAACTGTCTTTTTCTCTCCTGCCTTGAGTAACTTACAATTACGTCAAGTCGAAAGCGGGAATCATCATTCTAAACATTCAACTCTCATTCTCCCTCGCCTCGAGCACACTTACAACGGCGTCGTCGCAAGCGGAAATCAACACTCTCAAGAGCCAAGCAAACTTGCTTCTCTATCAACCGTCAACTCTAATCAAGCATTCAATCATCAACTCACATCAAGAAGTCATCAAGCATATTTATTTATTTTTGTATTTAAATTCGTTTTATACAAACTTCAACTTTCATCGTTATTAAATTATTATTTTACATCAACTCTTTTTTTTGAGAATCACCAGGTATCCTTTCCTGGATCCAACAATATGAATCCAAAATTTATTAATTTCATTGAGAGGCAGTGATTTAAATAAGCACGAAATGTAGTGTCTTTTTTGGGTTTTTTCTTTCTCCATCATTTTACATTTTTTTAAATTACTAATCTTTTATTTTTATGTATTAATTCTTTCTCAAATAAAACTTTTTTACATTTAATTTTTATGTTTATATTTCACGTCATCATTACAATTTACACCCAAATTAATTATTATTAAAAAAAAGCTAACTAATTTTTAACAAAAATTTAAAAAATTTCTTAAAAAAAAAAAATAAATAAATAAATAAAAAAGTCTTCTGTTTCTAATTTCAACCCTTAGTTAAGACTTAAACCGAACTTTGGGTCTTAGCTAGTTAACTACGATCTGGACTCTTATTTAATCATATGATTAACAAATCTAGATGTGAAAAGACTTGAAAGTCATAATCAACTAGCTTATCCGTGGAATAGCTAGTTAATTAGAAGTGAAGCAGCCGGCCCTTAGAATTTTATTATAATAGATATTATTGGTATTTATTAAAAGCTGTTTTCTTTTTGAAATCAAGATCAGGGACGAACGCATATTTCGTGAGGTCATTGGCAAATGGCCTCGCAGCTTCTCTCTCTCTCTCTCTTTTCTCATCTCCATCTCCCGAGGCTGAATCATCCGTCCCTTTGAGGACCACTCGGAGCTGTGATCTGTTCTATCTCTCACATTCTCAAAATACATTTTTTACAAGATCCCCAATTTATAGAATGTGTGAGTTATATAATCACACCTATTCGGAGATTGACCTCTTCTTCGAACCACCAAGGGTACTCAAGGATCTGGTCCCTCATAAGCCTGTCTCTCTTAATTAGAGTAATGAAATTTTGAAATTGTAATTGAATGAATGGAATGGAGTAACTTTCTTGTGGACCTGACCTAATTCCCAATTTACTAATCAAAGATTGTGCCTATCCACTTTCCAAAGCGCTGTTCCACATATTCAATCTGGCAATCCATTCTCAGACATTTCCTGAAATTTGGAAGGTGGCCAAGGTGATTCCTGTCCACAAAAGTGGAGACAAATCTAATATTAAGAACTACAGACCAATTGCTTTACTCTCTGGTTTTAGCAAGTTGTTTGAAAAAATTATCCATACCACCATATATCATCAGGCTAGACAGCAAATAACGCCATTTCAACATGGATTCATGAAGGGTAGGTCCACTGTAACTAATCTTGCTCAGTTTACCCACTCAGTTTCTACAGTGCTGGAATCCCATGGCCAATTGGACTGTATTTATACAGATTTCTCTAAGGCGTTTGACAAGATTGACCATGGGATACTATTAAGAAAACTCGAATCCTTTTCCTTTCCCTCTCTCTTTCCTTGATCAAATCCTATCTCTTCAAGCGGCAGTTCTTCGTGCAGTTCAATGGGCATAAGTCCTCTCTATGCATGGCTGAATCCGGAGTTCCCCAGGGCTCTACACTGGGACCATTACTTTTTTTATTATTTATCATTTGTAGAAGTATTAGGTTGTCAGAAACTTCTGTTTGCTGATGACTTAAAAATCTTTTATCCGATTGATAACTTAAAGGATTGTCATTTGCTTCAGGAGAGTCTCGGTGGACTATGGGCCTGGTGTGTAGACAACAAATTAGACCTTAATTTAAGTAAATGTAAAACTATGACATTCTCATATAAACTAACACCTATTATATTTGATTATAAATTAAATAATGTCACTATAGCTCGTGTTACTGAGGCTCGCGATCTCGGCGTGATATTCGATTCACGATTAACTTTTGTATCTCATATTGACGGCATGTGTAGCGATGCACACAGGATGCTTGGTTTCATAATCAGAAATACCCGGGATTTTTCCCAATTGTATACCATCATCGTGTTGTATCGCGCATATGTTGTCTCCAAACTCGAATATTGCGCTGTGGTCTGGAGTCCGATACATCAGGTCCATGTCAATAAAATCGAAAGAGTCAATAGAAAATTCTCCAAATATCTCTTTTATAAACAGCATGGACATTATCCTGCTGATGACTCTTTCGATTATCTTTCTCTCCTGGGGGAATATGGTCTTAGTTGTCTTGGGGAGCGAAGGGAAGCCATGCATATTTTACATCTATCAAGGCTTGTACGTGGGAATGTCGATGATCCTAATTCCCTATCCCTTATCAACTTCCATACCCCTTTGAGGACCACTCGGAGCTGTGATCTGTTCTATCTCCCACATTCTCAAAATACATTTTTTACAAGATCCCCAATTTATAGAATGTGTGAGTTATATAATCACACCTATTCGGAGATTGACCTCTTCTTCGAACCACCAAGGGTACTCAAGGATCTGGTCCCTCATAAGCCTGTCTCTCTTAATTAGAGTAATGAAATTTTGAAATTGTAATTGAATGAATGGAATGGATGGGTTGAATGTTGTTCTAATGCATTTGTTTGTACACCACCCTATAATTGGCTTAGGCTGTTGGGTGATTAAGGAAATAAATGAAAAGTTGTACAAGGTTCCAGAAACGATGTCCTCTATGCAATATCAAAGCAACTATTAAGGATGTTCGAACATTGAAGCCAAAGAGGAGGATAAACGGACAAAATACCAAGATCTTGCGGCCGAACTGAGACAGATGAATAGAGGCTGCTCGGTCAAGATAGTCGTCCTCATCATTGGCGTCCTCGGCGGTGTTAGGCACTCGCTCCTCTCGAGCTTAAAGATCATTCCAGCCTGCAGTCAGAAAGCAGAAAATATTGCAGGCCGAATGCAGAAAGCGGTCCTAGTCGGCTCGTTGCGCCTACTCCGCCAACACGATACCGGTTTCCAGTGACTGCTGACTATCCTTGTTGGAAGAGCAGCACTAGAAAAGAAGCAAATCCATAGGGGACCCTAGGTGTGTCGGAGCCCTGGGGAAACCTATGGAAGAATTATAAAGGTTCAAAGAAAAACGAAACAATAATAATAATTGTAGGAGGCGAAAATAAAAAAAGAACGAGAGAGGACCTTGGCCCATGTTTTTAGGATAGGTATTATTTTATTAGCATGGGCCGGCCGGCCCTTAAAAGGCCGACCCCTGGGAGCAAACGGCAGTACAGGTCGACAGGGTCTCCAGACGGGAGCTCTCTGTACTCAGACGACGACGACGACGAGTACGAAGGCCAGACAACCAGACGGGTTTCTGTCCCTTGTATTCGTCAACGACGGGATAAGAGCCAGACGGGCTCATATCCAACTAGAAGCCGATGACGAGGATATAGCCAGACGGGCTATAGCACGACGACGAGGACGGCTCGCGATCGTGCGCGGACTGTGAAGAGACGCGAGGACGCGAATATCGCGGAGTGCGTGTTTGTTCGCGTTTCCCCTCTTCGCTCCACCCCTTGTATATAAACTTTCATTGCGTGTTGGTGACTTTTATTTTATTTTATTTTATTTTATTCACTTGTGTTTGTTTTGTAAATATTTAAATCAATTTATTATACATTAAAATACCTTTTCTTATTTTATTAATAAATTATAAACTTTTAAAATTGTAAATACCTCTTTATTTTACAATTTCCCTACAATAATAATAATAATAATAATAATTTTTAATAATTTTTATAAATGATGCCCCTTTTTTTTTTTTTTTTTCCATTTTTTTTTTCTTAAAAAAAAACCAACCCCCCCCCCCCCCCCCTCTTCACCATCAACATATCCACAATTCCAATTAACAATAATAATTTATAAATATTTTTTATAGGTAATTTATAATATTAATGGGATAGGCCGGTTAATCCGAAGAGACCGGTTGATCTGAGGCCGGATAAGAAAGTTTTTATTGTAAATTGATGATGTGCTATCAGTCGGATAAGTTTGTTAGTTGACTAGAAGTGAAGCAACCGTCCCTAAGTCTTTCAAATAGTAATTAATTACAGTATATGTTGATTATATCTATTGTTTTTAATTTTTTCAAGGAGCATATTTCATCTATTTTTTGTTTTTTGTTTTTTTAATTCGAATTATCAGCTATAGAAAGATTCAATTTATGGAAGAGAATGTATATTTTTAGATTTTTGAAGCCTTATGATTTAGAAATGAAGTTTCGATAGGTAAATGTTATGTATGTCCGGATGCCTATCTGATAGAATGAAGGGGTTTTCGTATATCAAAGCAGGCTTCTTTTATTTCTTGTTTACTTAAATTAGAAATTTCAAATAGATAAACATTTTTTTTTCATTGTCAATTTAAAAGTAAAGAAAATCATTTATCAAATCGAATATATTTTTTTATCCAAGCGAATTAAGCTTTCACTGCTGCTTAATGATGTCTTTTAATCCGCTGAGTTTGAAGAGATCAAAAGAAGCGGTGATTAATTGCAAATGGAAATTGAAACCCTTCTTAGAGAGGTAATAAAAAAAAGTAAAATACCGAACGCAAAAAAAAAGTACTTAAGTGAAGGTGGAAGGAGAGAGAAATAGTTGGTTAGAAAATTAAAATAAAAAAAATTATGTTAATGCTCTTTAGAAGGGCCGCAATGAAAACGTTCATTTGTTGAAAAATCTGGTGTGACTTAAAGCAGAGCACACAAGTGTCTCTTAACTTCGATAATCGAAAGGTTAGACCATATTTTTTGTGCCGATATACTGGGTATATTTAGGTCCCCATTGCACCAAACTTGACCACTTGCATTCCATAAGTAAAAACGTAAATTAATTCAAAATTTACATGGGCTCAGTGAATTTCAATTGTATTTTAAATGTTGGCTACTTTAAATCAATGGTTATTTTTCCAAATTTTATGCTCAGGGGCCCACAGCTTGTGGGTACGTAGATGGCGACCACGAGCTGCCCGAGCTGGGACTTACAGTCCTTCTCTTCTTTACATGTCTGTCTCTTCCTTCTATATTTTAACATGCGTCAGACCGTGCGACGACCCGGCCTATTCTATTTCTTCCGGTCGGAAAGAAGATTTTTCCAAATTTTAATCTCATATTTGGATATTTTATACACAATAGAGAATCCTAAATAATTACGAAATTTCATAATTGGAAAACATTTTTTTTTTAATGTGTAAAATGCCCCAAGGAATGTATCGAAATTTACATGCAAATTCCCATAGGGATTTAACATTGGATCTATGGAAGGAAGAGCCGAAAAATTAATTTGAAAAAGCTGTATTACTACATCAGTAAAGTGCACTTCAAACAATTTCCACAAAAAATTTTAGTAATATACGTTTTAAAGAGCATCTAAAAAAATAGCTAATTTGTGAATTTTAATCAAAAACGTTAAGACCAAATTTAGAGAAATTCGAAAAAAAAAGTATTTCAGTACTTTTTTGTTTGTTCAAAAGCTTATTTTAGCTGACCGGGAGGGTACATAACTTAAATATAATATTTCAACCTCGTAACTGATTTCTTTCATGCTTAAAATTGTGCAGACCAATTTGCCGGAACTTTTTTAGATTCAGGGGACCTCCAAACGAAATCGAATTTTTGACATGATCGCAATACTTTCTCACTATATATTACAAATATAGGTAAGAGAAAGTAAAAATAGATTATTTAGATTTTCTTTTATTTCTTCATTAAATAAAATTATTTCAACATTCTATTCTAATAAAATAATTGTTTTTCATATTGATATTTCACTACTGTTTGTAGAAATTAGTGCATGTTTGGTTATTAGAAGGTAGTCAACCCAGATGATAAACTCAGTTGTTCGTTTAAACCAAAAAGAACTAATTTGTTGTAATGTTTTTTTTTTTTTTTTAATAAAAAAACATTCACACTTTTTTCTCATTCACACTCACATTCACACAGTCTTTTCGGCAACTGAGGCCATTTAAGACTTTTTACGATAATCAGTATGTTTAATATATCAATTGGGGGGTCCAGGCATTTTTATTTAAGTCATTTGGTATCCAAATGCCTTAAATAAAATTATCGGACTGCCTGGGGTCCGAACCCGAGACGTTCGGTATAGAAGGTATTGTTGTAATGTTCTTACTTATATAATACCTTATTTGAGAAGGTCATAATTTTGAAAGAAAGGATAAAATATAGTATTGTAAATTTATATTTATGATACTTTATCTTTTGATTTATTTGCTGAGTTATTTACTCGTACTATACTGGTACAGTATAAGAACCAAAGTTAACAAATTCTCTCTCATTGACTTAATCAGTTTTTCTTATTTGCCTAAAGTGAAACGCAATTGCTGTTCTCGGTTTGTTGATTCAAAAACATCTCTCACTCACTCACTATTTTCATTTCGAATTCCTCTTTCGTAATGAAAAGTCAATATTAGTTCAAAGTCCTTTTAAGTATTTAGAAGGCATCGCATCCCTTTCGCTAAATTTTATTACTTTTTTTCTAAGAGTCTAATTGAATTAGAGAGATCTCAATGAGAGAAATAGAGAAAGAATTGCCTCATAACCGAGATGGAAGAAATAAGGTTAATTATTAAGTAAGTAAATAAATAAATAAGGAAAAATTATTATTATTTTTTTCATAGGAATCATATAGAAAGAGATTTTAATTAAATGACATGAGAAAGATCAAGAAATTTCTTTGGGAATTCTTTGAAGAATATAACACGGTGTACCAAAAGTAAAACAATAAATGGAGTAGGCTAACTATTATTATTCATGAATTAAATTTATTTTTTTTCTGAATCAACCAGCAAAAATGGATTACGAATTTTCATTCAATAAATTAGAGAAACGTAACAAGAGGCTTATTGAACTTGAATATTGGTCAAATTCCATTATTAGAAAAAAAAGTTGACTATTCTGAAACTGTCTCTGAGCAGTAAACGTTGTATATTATTATAATTTGATTATATATTATTTACCACGTATTGTCATGAAAATCGAATTCAAGAAAAGCATTATGACTAGTCTCTAAGCACTGAAAATGATCCCTACCGAGATCGAAACGTCAGCGTGAGACTGAGAATAAAATAGAAAAAACCCTATCTGAACTTTTCTTTATTTTCTACCAAAGAAAAATCTTTATTTAATTTTATTACTTTCTCTTACCTCTAAATATATGTTAATATATATAGAGAGAAAGTATTGGATTCATGTCAAAAATTCGATGTCGAGATTTTGATGGATCTTCACGTTTTGAGGTCCCCTGAATCCAAAAAAGTGGTTTTCGCGACATGGTTTGTCTGTGTGTGTGTGTTCAATTTTAAGCATGAAGGAATTGAGCTAGGAGGTCGATATTTTATATTTAAGTTTTATACCCTCCTGGACCGGGAAAATAAGCTTTTAATCAAAATCGGCCAAAGAGTACTAGTACTTTACTGATGTACTTTTTCAGTTTTTTTTTTTTTTTTTTTTTTTTTTTTCAAAATTCGCTCCAACGATTTTTTTTTTAAATTCATAAATCAATTATTTTTTAGATGCTCTTTAAAATATATATTCTCTTTTTGCCATTGAAATCTTCTGAAGACCACTTTACTCTTGTACTTCATAGAGAAGATAGAAGAAATGGTTGCCATGGTAACAAAATATAAATATTTTGCCATACTTATAAATTTTACATCTTGAAAATCGAATGAACCGTACTATCGGAAACTAAATACATGACGACACAAAAAATCTGGTGTGACAAGCACAGAACACAACTTTCGATTACCGAAGGTAAGAGGAGCAATTAATCAAAAAATTCATTAAGGAGTTAATTAGCAAAGAAAATCTAAGCAAAGGAATTTATGCAAATCAATGGTTTTATTAAATACCTAATAAAATCACATAACAATTAATTTAAATTAAATGATCTTGATGAATTTTGAAGCTATTATATTGATTTTCTCTTCTATAAAAAATAATGGACTGTACGTCACAACTTTAGGGAAACTTTCGATTAGGAATATAATAAAGGTTTCTCGGAACATCCCCGGGATCGAATGGCAAATAAAAAATGAAAATTTCTAAAAAATCAAGACTATCGTTATTGAAAAAGTAACCGGATTTCTAGACTATTCAGAATAAACCATATTATTTATTCAACTATTAAAAAACATAGGAAATAACTTTTTTTCCAAATGCTAAAAAGATTATTTTTTATTTCCCTTCACTTAATTAAGTTACTAATTAGCAATTTCTTTATTAGGGCTTCTCAATTGTTATAATTATAACAAACGAAACAGGCCAAGAATTATCGATACTAGAAGCAGGAGGTTTACTTGGCGTGTAGTTGCAGGTGGAGATGCAATATGGGAATAAATAAATAAATAAAATTTATTTATTGTCAGGATTTTTTATTATTGACAACCAACCGCAGTAAATTGGTTTCGGTTAACAAAAGTAACCATCATCAGGTCTGAAAATTTACAAAATTAATTGATAAAATGCGGTAAGACATCATTATTTGAAATTATTATTATAGTGAGTCACTTGAGTCTGAGCAAGTGCACAGTGCTTGATAACGGCTGCAGAATAAGCAGTTGAAACGTTGTACAGTATTTATATATTTTTAATAAATATTTAATACAAAAATGTGGTCTATAATTAAAAATTCTCCTAATAATAGTTTCTTTGTAATCTCGAAACATAGGATTTTGGTGAGTTTTACTATTATTTTGAATATCTTTAATTGACTGATGTTTTGGATGTCTTAACGCATTTTATCAATTAATTTGTAAATTTTCAAACCTGATGATGGTTACTTTTGCTAACCGAAACCAATTTACTGCGGTTGGTCGTCAATAATAAAAAATCCTGACAATAAATAAATTTTATTTATTTATTTATTCCCATATTGCATCTCCACCTGCAACTACACCCAAGTAAACCTCCTGCTTCTAGTATGTTATAATTATGATTATATTTCGTTGTCCCAAATGATTGATTTGGAAATATTAGCCAGGAAGAAAAATTTTATTTAGAATTTATTGAATCAAATATTATTAGTATTTTTTTTTTTTACATTATAAGTTTTATTAAACACATTTTTCTAAAATTGAATTAAATTATCTAAACTTTCTTTTATTAAAATGATTAATTGACCCTTAAAACACTTGCGCTTTCATTCTTATGGAGTTATAAAACATGAAATGATTTAGAAATTCAAAGTATTCTACTTTATTATTATTATATAGAATATATTATTATTGAATGAACATTTTTCTGTTTACCATAGTTATTAACCTTTAACCTGCATTGATATTTTGTTAAAAAAATTTCTATTCATAATTCTGGGAATTTGTTTTTGTAAAAATTAAGCAAAGGATTTAAACTATAACAGGCAAAAGAATCATTTGGAAAAATAAATGTTTAGCTATTACCTCAATTAATAATCTTTTTTTTCCAATTTCTATATTATTATATATATAATAATATATAAATAAATATAAATTGTAATAATTTTATTTTAAAAAAAAATTGTATTACCTATCATTGGAAATTATAGAAGGCAGGGGATATAGAAATCTTTTTCGGGGGGGGGGGGGGGGGGGGCTGAATTCACAAATTTTTCTGAGGAAAATTTTTTTTTAAGAAACTACATTTTTTAAACTACACGAAATTTTTTGCGGAACATTTTTTCTTTTGCGGAATCAAAGTTTTCCATCCTGCGGAAAAATTTGTTGCGCTGATGTCTGTATATCCCTATATATGTATGTGTTGGGAAATTTCGGGGGGGGGGGGCCTCGGAACCCCCTCCCCCCTTATATACGTCCCTGATAGAAGGTACAATATATGAGGCCTAATCCACATATATATAAAAATGATAAAATATAAAATTCAAGATGTAAAATTCATAAACATGGGAAAATATTTATATTTTGTTACCATGGCAACCATTTCTCCTATCTTTCCTATGAAGTACTAGACTAAAGTGGCTTTCAGAAGATTTTGATGGCAAAACGAGAATATACATTTTAAAGACCATCTAAAAAATGATTGATTTTTGAATTTTAATCAAAATCGTTGGAGCGAATTTTGAGAAAATCGAAAAAAAGTGAAAAAGTACATCAGTAAAGTACTAGTACTTTTTGGCTGATTTTGTTTAAAAGTTTCGTGTCACGTGCCTAACTCAAATATAAAATTTCAACCTCATAGCACTTTTTGTTCTTGAGATATTTTGTTCACAGACAGATCGTGAGTATTCGGTCCAAAATATTTAAATTAATTGTATAGCCTACCAGTTGTATAAATAAATGTGCGTGGATCACTTGTATATGTGCGGTATTTTTTAAGTTTCTTATTTAATCTAATAAATAAATAAATTGAGAAAATTAAAAAAAATGACATTAGTAGGTTAAATTCAAGGTGAAACCTCCATTACCTATTAAATTTTAAAATGAAGATCGATTAAGATGCTTTTGAAAGATGCTTCATTGACGGACCTGACATCAAAAACACTTCTTATTTAGTTTAAGATTATAATTTAGATTTGAAAAGAAAAACGAAATGAAACGAAAAGCGGTAGAGAAACAAGAGGTCAAGCATTAAGAGAGAGATGCAGGTCAAACAAGGTAGCAAGCAGGTACCTGGGACAGGTCTTCTTGGAATTGTGACACCAACACACAGACAGGATTGAGGTGACAGGTTATCCTCTCTCTCTCTCTCTCTCTCTCTCTTTCTGACTCAACCTATGTCAACAGATAGACGAAAAAGGAATTGGAATCTTTCAAAAGATTAAGAAATTCCAAATTAAATTATCATCAAATCCTATTATTGTTTTGTTTGTTTTAAATTAGAAAATTATTATTAAGAAAAAGAAATTTCTTTATTATTTCATAAATTTAACTTAAACATATCAATTATCCATATTTTAGATGTATTAAATTTCTTGTATTGGCAACCTTTCACTAACAACCATTGCAAAATTCATAAAATAGCAACTTTCTATAAAATTTTATTTTAATATTTGGTATATACCAGACATCAGCAACCTTTTTTGGACATCGGGTCAAAAAAAAAAAAAAAGTATTTTTGAATGTGCCGCACAGTTATGTTTTGTAATATAGTAAGTAATTTTTTTTTAAATCAAATATAAATATTATTACAAATCAATATAAAAGAAAAAAAATTAAATTGCTTGATGGGCCACACAAAAAACTTGCAGCGAGCCGAACATTGTTGATATCTGGTTGGAATATATCAATGGTGTCCATCCCATCCCATGAATCCCAGGGAGCTACAGCTTTATAAAAATCAATTAGGAATGATAAATCAAGGGTTTATCTCTGATTAGTCGGTTCATATCAACAACCTGACTATGAAAATATTAATTAATAGGCTAGAGCTTGAAAAAGTGGAATTTTTTCCAAAGCTCAATAGACGGTGAATTAGCCAGTCAATATGTCATTTAAGATAGTAAATTTATGAGATGAGTTTATGTTTATGATTGGGGGACAATTGTGTCCCCTGGACTCGAATCAGGACAGTCCAACAACCAGGAAAGTGAGGAGGTCTTGATTCGAGTCCAGGAGGCGCAATTTTGCCCATTCATAAATAAACATATATATAAGTAAGGAAGTACACCCAGAACAACTTGCTATCTAGCCAAAAGTATACTTTGTAGAAGTCGACTTTAACGGTTAGATAAAGCTTAAAAGAGACAAAGTGCCTTTAAGCTATGCAACCAACACAACATTTGTTTATACCGACAAAATTTTTCAAATGGCCTAATTATTTTATCAATCTTATCGAAAAACATTTAAAACAAATAAATTAACATCTTTCTCTAATCACGTTTCTAAGTTCTCTACTACGGATAGTAGTATAGTGGTAGGTTGTATAGTGTAACGTACACCACCGCGAACCCCACGGTACGGGGGAGCCCTGGACCATGTGAGGGCCCGGTCCCGTATTCCCCAAAAAAGGTAAAATGATAAAAAAAAAATTCCGCAAGGCGGCAAAAATTTCGGTTTCGGCCCTGAATGGGGCCCGAAAAAAAGGTTGCGGCGGGGCCCAGCTAAAATACGTTACGCCACCACAACACAAATACGTTACGCCACTACAACACTACACTCATTAAACACCAAATACCAGAAGAAAAATAGAAGCGAGATCTCTTCAAAATATTTATTGTATATTTCCTTATGAGTTGTCTTTACTATAAGGAGGTAAGAAATCTACAAAAATTTCTACGTATAAAAAAATTTTGCCCCGAAAATGTAAGGTGATTTTTACTTTCTCTTACCTATATATTATCATATCATACTTTCTCTTATATATTATCATATACAGGTCAGAGAAAGTAAAAATCATCTTACATTATTATTGGATTCATGTCAAAAATTCTATGTCGATGGAAATACACGTTTTGAGATCCCTTGAGACCAAAAAAAATGGATCCCGCAAAATGGTCGGGTCTGCGTAAAATAAAGTTTGAAGAAAATGATCTACAAAGTTGAAATATGATATTTAAATTAGATACCCTCATGAGGCGCGAAAATAAGCTTTTTTACAGTTTTTTTCAATTTTTTCAAAATTCGCTCTAACGATTTTGATTAAAATTTATAAATTCAATTAATTTTTTTCTCGAAAGTCAAATAGAATGGAATAAATAAAGATGATATTATTTAAAAAAAAAAACAAGCATGAAGTAAAATTATGCAAATTAATAATCTGTTGTCCCTATCTCTTTAATCAAAATTAATGGTGATAAAATACGGTCACCCACCCACATTCTGTCCACAAGATATTTATTCAAGGCTGTTAAATAATCCAATTCTGCCTACTTTGAAATCAATTATCAAAAAGAGAAATCAACATTAAATGTTTTTAATAAGTTATTAAAAAAAAAAAAATATCTATAAAGAATTTATTTAAATACATAAAAATATTTTCTCTTAAAGCCGGTGATGTAAAGAAAGTAGTTTTATCGAGTGAAAAAATACCTGTTTTTTTTTTTTTTCGAACTTCTGAATTATAAATCAAAAAAAAAAGATTGTTTATTTAAATGAATGATAGAATTATGGCAGAGTAAATCATATCTGTGTGGGAAGATAATTATTAATAAATATCTCATTTTATTAGGTACACCAATGAGATTTACAGCTAACACTTTTTTATCATCAACAAATTTAAATAGAAAGAGAAGTGGATAAAGATAACGAGGTGGTTTGGGCTTTGAATTTGAATTTTGTCATCTGACTATTATAAGATTTTTTATTGAGTGTAAATTAAACTTGCTACTGAAAACGTTACGTTTTAAGAGTGTCCAGGGATAAATATCAGGGGGGGGGGGGGGCCTGTTCTCAAAAATTTTTCTGCGAAAAATTTCGTTTTTCGCGGAACCAAAATTTTTTTCATGTGCCGTTCGCGGAACCAAAAATTTTTCCCGTCCGTAAAAATATTTTACCCTTTTTTTTTAGAGAGAATAAATTTTTCCCACCCGCGGAACCAAAATTTTTTCATGGCCGTTCGCGGAACATTTCACTCTTTTGCGGAACCTGGGATTTTCGTGCTGCGGGGCCGAACAAACATTTTGGGGGGGGGGAGACCCTTTATTGTCTCTATATTCCTATAGGGCTATATGCATTTAGGAAATTTCGGGGGGGGGGGGACCGGGCCCCTGATAAATATATAAGTTACTGAAGTAACAAGACGTCGGATGTGATCGTGTAAAATTGTTTATCAATTGTCCCGGTAAGCAGATGAAAGGCTTTTTTGAAAAGAAAAATCACTTCATAAGGTTTTATCTTATTTTATTGGAAAATTTAATTATACCAATTGCACATGTTTTGGTTTCGGTTTTTCAAAAACCATTCTAATAAAGTTTTCCAATAAAATAAGAAATCAATAATTCTATTTTATATTTTATATATGCAAAACTCGCCTCTTATATATATATATAAAATGTAAAATAGCATTATTGATGTGATTTCTGATTTATTAGGCCTTGAAAATGGTTTTTGAAAAACCGAAACCCAAACATGCCCAATTGGTCGGCCATAATTAAGTTTTCCAGTAAAATAAGAAAAAAACCTTATCAAGTGATTTTTCTTTTCAAAAAAGCCTTTCATTTGCTTACAATTGAGACAAGTAATCTCAGCAAATATAAGATTTTAGACATAGTATATTTAGTTTCCACCGATACCAAATGGCTTAAATAGAAATGCCTGAACCCCCAATAGATATATTAATAATTAACGGTTATCGTGAAATCTTAAATGGTCTAAGTTGCCGAAAAGACTGTGTGAATATGTATATTCAATTGAGATTGTCACAGATGTAACAATCTTTGTAATCTTAGCTGAATTGTACCTGAAGAGGACCACATAATGAGTGGCCGAAACGTTGTAATTTTTACAAATAAACCACAGTTAAACAGAAAATCTAATTCTTTTAACAAACACACACTAACTCGACACTAATTCTTTTACCAATAGATTTCTTAATAGGCCTAGACCCTCGGATTTATTTAAAATTTTCGTTATCGTTGTTTTTATTCTTTATTCTTTCCCTTGTCAATCAACGATTTGCATATCAATTTGAAAAATTTATAATAGGGTCTACTGTTAAAGACAATCATGTTCAAATCAATTATCCCTCCCAATGTAACGGAACACAAGGGAAGAATCGTCCCAGCATCCCTATGCTGTTCAGATCACAAAACTAGTCAATTTCATTCTTCCTTTGACCCCATGACCTCCCGTGATTGGAACAAGCTCCCTGCGTCTATCTTCCCCAAAACCTACAATCTTAAGAATTTCAAGTTTAATCTCAACAGGCATCTTCTCAGTTCCCGCAGTTGAGTTCCCCCCTTATGCTTCTCCTTTTGTTTTTATTTTCTTCCTGGCTGCATGTGACTACTGGTCATTATAGGTCTTCGGACCTTATGCACCCATTCCGAAAAAAAAAATCTTGCCCAAGAAAAAAAATTTTCTAACTCCTGAGGAAAGAAACAGAAAAACCCCACGGTAAACTCAGTGGAAAGTCATCGTCCAAGACGCCACTTAATGCACAAATGATTGAATAGAGGCCTAAGTAGATATTGGTAAAACGATATATCCTAAGGTGAGAGTAGATATAGCAGAAACACGCTTTTCTTAGGAAAAAAAATATGAATACATCAGTGATATTTTGATAAAAATTGACATCTGGAAGTCAATTTATTAAGTGAAACTTTGTTGACCAATCCTTTTTTTTTGTTAGTGGCTAGTTGAATTAATGAAGATAATTTTGAAAAGAAAAAGAACACTTTAATTTCACTTGCAATGTGAATATTCGACTAAGAAGACGCATTGTCATAATAAAAGCCTAATATTATTTGTCCACATTATTTCAAGTGAACTTTTTACAACCGAAAAAAGAAGAGCAAAATGCAAATTGCGAGAATTTAAATTTCCCTATAAATTATATTAAAAAAAAAAAAAAAAAAATTAATGGATGTTACTAAATAAAATTCGTTTCCTTTGTTCCTATTTTAATGGATTCTCTCAAACAATTTAAAAATGATTTTTTTTTTTTTAGAAAACTATTTGAGGTGTATCAGGAATGAAAGTTTTAAGAAAAATGCAGCCAGAATTTTTTCTTTAAAAATATATTTCAACAGCTGACGTTTCGGCTTTGGTCAATGCCATCCTCGGAGCTGCTGTTGGTCTTCATATACATATATTTTGCATTGTATCCGAAATGAAATTGTACTGCCCTGAGTCAATTATCACATTAGGCACAAAAAAAATAAATAAATATATTGTATTGGTGATAGAAGAAGGAAAAAGTTGATCTTGAACAGAAAACTTTTTTTCCCTATGTTATATCCTAAATTAATTTTAATACCGGATACAATGCAAAATATATGTATATGAAGACCAACAGCAGCTCCGAGGATGGCTTTGACCAAAGCCGAAACGTCAGCTGTTGAAATATATTTTTAAAGAAAAAATTCTGACTGCATTTTTCTTCAAACTTTCATTCCTGATACAAATTCCACCAGCCATAAAATACCCTTATACTATTTGAGGTGGTTTCCTTTCAAAATAATGAAATCAATATTAATTTTTTTAAAGATTTCTTCAATGAACGAAGCAGCTAATAGTTTTTTCAATTTATTTATTAATACTTAAAGTGCCAGGGCCGACGTTTCGGTCGCATATAGGATCATCCTCAGGGCCAAGCCATTGTAAATATTTTGATGCTCCATTGGTCATATTAGCTTAGGCATTATTAATATAATAATAAATCTAATGACCAATTCGATAGAGTGTAAAATGTATTATGGACAGAGAGTGTCTCTCTATCGAATTTGGTCATTAGATTTATTATTATATTAATAATGCCAATATGATCAATGGAGGATCAAAATATTGACAATGGCTTGGTCCTGAGGATGGTGGCCCTATGTGCGAGCGGAACGTCGGCTCATTAAGTAATAATAAATAAATTGAAAAAACTATTAGATGCTTAGCTCATTGGAGAAATCCATAAACCTTTAATCTACATATTATCAGCTGAGCTAAATATTAATTTTTTTCTCAGAAACTCTTGAATTTTATATAAAAACAGTCGCAATAAATTCCAGTCAAAAACAAAATTTACTTTACGCCTTTGAACATCACAAAGTTACTTCGAGTAAACTTCCTTTTGAAAGTGTAATTAATTTAATTTTATATTAAGTAATTTTTTTTTTTTTTTTGCCGGAGAATTCAATATTAACATCCTCTAGATCAGTGGTTTCCAAACTTTATGTTACCACGCCTCCCTTAAAAACAATTAATCTTATGACGCCCCCCCCCCCCCCCATTTTATAAAATAATACAAAAACAAAAAATTTTTATGCTAAAAATATTTTTTTATTTATTCTTATTTATATTAAAACTAGCAATCATTTGGAAAATTGGTCTTGGCGGCCAATATTGCGCCTCCCCTTAGACTAGTCCGCGCCTCACAGTTTGGAAAACGCTGGGATAAGGGTATTTTATGGCTGGTGGAATTTGTATCAGGAATGAAAGTTAGAAAAAACGAAGCCAGAATTTTTTCTTTAAAAATATATTTTAACAGCTTACGTTTCGGCCCTAGTCAAAGCCGTCCTCGGAAGACCACTAACAGGTTGGCTTTGACCGTCAGCTGTTAAAATATATTTGTAAAGAAAAAATTCTGGCTTCGTTTTTTTTAACTTTCATTCCTGAAGAAAAAATATTTTTCTCGAATCTTATTTTCACGCCCTAGGGGGGTGCTTAACTTAAATATAAAATTTCAACCTCCTAGCTCAATTCATTCATGCTTTAAATTGAACCCAGACAGACACACAGACAGAACATGTCGCGAAAATCATTTTTTTTTTTTTATTCAGGGGACCTCAAAACGTGTATATCCATCAAAGTCTCGACATCGAATTGTTGACATGAATCCAATACTTTCTCTCTATATATATGTATATTAACTTACACATATAGGTAAGAGAAAGTAAAAATTCAAATCCGAAATGGATACCAAATGGCTTAAATAAGAATGCCTGGACCCCCAATATGTATATTATTAATTAATAACGGTTATCGTATAAAGTCTTATATGGTCTGAGTTGCCGTAAAGAATGTGTGAATGTGTGTGTGAGTGTAGAGTGTGAATGAGAAAAAGTGTGAGTGTTTAAAAAAAAAAAAAGAAAAAATAAAAAGACTAATTTTTTTTTCAATGACACCTACACTCCCCTCCCCCTTTCAACAGCTTATATTCTCCCTCTACCCTTAGTGAAATACAAAATATTTAATTTCATATTCAAAAGAATCGTTTTTCGCAGTCAAATTATATGTTTCTTTTTTTTTTTCAACGATAAAATGCATAATAATTACCTTTAATAAGACTCTCAAGAGGGTGTGTTGGCTGACGGAGTGGTCAGGGTGGGTTACACTATATTAATTATTCACTTTGATTCACTTTAAACACACTAAAAAAGAGAAGCAGCCGCCTGCCGGCAGGCCGCGCACTCGACTGAACGAGATAAACTTGTCTCTTCTCTCTTATTATAGGAATAAATAGATGAAAATAACAATTCCCTTTTTATTAAAAGTAAAAAAATACCTTTTGCTCTTATCTAACTATATTTAAAACTGGAAAAGAATGTCAACAAGTGATTTGGAATATTCCAAGGCCTTTCTTAAATAATCAACCCTTCAACCCCCCTATCGAAATAATCAACGCTATTTTTTGAATGTTTCCTATTTATTTAGCTTCGATTTAGCTAAAATAAATTAAAAAAACATTTTTTTTTTTTCAATTTTTCAACCACTAATTCAATCTTAATAAATAAAATAATTAACAATGCTATCCCCTTCGACGAGCTTCACGTCTAGTCAGAAAAAAAAATTAAAACCCTGAAAAACTTCCCTGGATCGGCCTTTGGGTTCTACACATAGTATAATTTTCAAGAATGAGTCTTTCTTTAGGCCAGTGGTTTCCAAACTTTATGTTACAACGCCTCCCTTAAAAATATTTAATAGTATGACGCCCCCCCCCCCCACCCATTTAATAAAATAATACAAAAACAAAAATTTTTAATACTAAAAAAATATAAATTTATATAAAAATATTTTTTTATTTATTCATATTTATTATTTTAATTAAAAACTCGATGAGCAGCAGTGGCACCGTCTCTACTGATGGTGCCACTGCGGCTCATCGTGTTTTTAATTAAGGGAAACCTCCGTCCCAGAATCTTTTTTTTTTTTTTTTTTTTTTTTTTTAAACATTCACACTTTTTTCTCATTCACATTCAGACTCACACACACATTCACACAGTCTTTTCGGCAACTCTGGCCATTTAAGACTTTATACGATAACCGTTGTAATTAATATATATAATGTAGGTTCAGGCATTTCTATTTAAGCCATCTGGTATCCAAATGGCTTAAATAAAATCTTCGGACTGCCTGGGTCCGAACCCGCGACGTTTGGTATAGGAGGTAGGCACGCTACATACTACGCCAAACTCGGGGGCCCCCGGAATCTTCTAAATTTTATTATTTTATTTATAAAACTAGCAATCAGTTGGAAAATTGATCTTGGTGGGCAATATTCGCGCCTCCCCTTAGACTAGTCCGCGCCTCACAGTTTGGAAAACGCTGCTCTAGATGTCTAACCAAGGTTCTCTAATCTATTAAATCTGTCAGATTTTATGAGTCTTTCTCTTGCACAGTATAAAGTGAAATATTTTTTAAAAGAGCTATAACGATCATAGCCCCTCCAATTTTTGATCAAACAATCTCGAAAACGTATGTAGTGTATGTATGTATGTACCGGTATATAGTACAATGCGGAAGAATTGGTTGCATTTAGTTTTATACCGTAGAATAATCACATTAAATAAAAGATAATTTTAAAAAATTCGGACTAACTTATATCTTTTAGATAATTAAATTAGTAATCATTGAGTTAAAAAATAATTAATTTTTCTGGTCGTACAGTACACGACTTCTGTAATTGAAATTTGTTTTGTGCTTGTCACACCAGATTTGTTAAAAATTTCATAGCTTAATGAAATTTAATTACATTTTCGTTTTGCAATTTAATTTAACTGATAATTGCATGCAATTAAATTAATTGCATAAAATGAAATAAATATATTTTAATAAAAAAAATTTTAAATAAATAGGGAATTTGTTATTTATACTATGACATAATTTTACAAGCAATCATTGATCATCTGGAACATTGTCGAAAGCTTGGTTAATCCGCAAGGCTATTTTGCACCTGTTTGCAAGACAAGCTCTCTTTCTCTCCCTCCTCTTTTACAAATCTGGTTTGTCTACCTTGAGTTAAGCCATTTAAGATCTCTATCGGACTGCCCTTGCCGTTTAAAGTTCAAAATTTGGCACTTTTATTACATTCTTATAATTTGCTTATCCTTTTAATGAATTCATATGCAAAAAAAAAAAGTGGATCATGGAAAGTGAGTCATTGTATGAAATATTAAGAGCAAATGCAAAAAAAAAATTAATTTCTATATCATATGCATCCATATAATAAAATGAATTAAATGGTATTTCAACAGCATTAATACCTAATCTAGAGGCTTTTGATATAATTAAAATAAGTGATTGGTAATGCATTACCGACCGCTCCTTAAATATTTGAATTTAAAAGGCTCTATTATTATTATTCGTGATTTATTATAAACGATTTTTTTTTATTAATTAATTTAGAATTAGAGAAATATTTTGCTTTAGATAAAAATTATTTTATTCGAAGTAGTGGCTGTGAGATGTAGGCCTAAAGATGGATAATAATGGGCAGGAGCAGCCAATAAAAAAGATTCTGTATGCAGGTTTCATTCACCGGAGACTTTTCGGTTCTTATTTAAGAGCCATCTTCAGTCCCTAGTATAATTTGATTAAATATGGTGGACACTTTATTCAAATTATACAAAATACTATACTTAAATAAAAAGAACCGAAACGTCTCCTGTGATTGGAATCTGCATACTGAGGCTTTTTTGGTGTGTGACAATTATCTATCTGAAAAATATTTTGGTTTGTATTGAGGAAATGAAGAGGAAAACATCTCAAGTCAAACACTAAAGAGGAAAGATAAAATATTAATTATTCCGGGCGGATCTGGGGGGGCGTGGGTTGCCCCGGGCGGCGATATCAGGGGGCGGCAAATTTTGCGTCTCTAAAAAAAAGGTAAAATATTTTTTCGGACGGGAAAATTTGGTTCCGCGAAAAAAAAAATTTCCAGGAAAATTTTCGAGATCAGGAAAATTTTTAGGAGGGCGGCAAATTAAATTTTGCCCCCTAAAAAATCTCCTAGTTCCGCCCTAATTATTCTATACCGAACGTCGCGGGTTCAGATCCCAGGCAGTCCTATGATTTTATTTAAGCCATTTGGATAGCAAATGGCTTAAATAGAAATGTCTGGACCCCCAATAGATATTATAAATAATAACGGGTATCGTCAAAGACTTAAATGGCCTAAGTTGCGGAAAAGACTGTGTGAGTGTGAATGAGAAAAAAGTGTGAGTGATTTATAAAAAAAAAAAAAATTAATTAATCTTGCAATAATTAATGTTTTCACAAGATAAATTTTTTTTTAGGAAATATAAAATTATACACTAGGTTATTTGTTTCAATTTATTTTATTGACTTAATACGTATTTCGACACTGTGTGTGTGTCATCTACAGAAGTTTACACATATGACTGAAGATCTGATTCTGAAGATGGGACATATCGTGTCGAAATACGTATTAAGTCAATCAAATAAATTGAAACAAATAACCTTAGTGTATAATTTTATTATATTTCCTATATGAATATGTTTCAACTAGAGCCAACAGTCGCCAGTATTAATTTAATAAGATAAAATTTTTTAGTAAAAATTAATACGTATTAATACGTTGATTTTAATTAATATTTTGTTAATGAAAAATTAAAAAATAGGAAATTTTTAATCAATCATAAATATTTGACTTTTCTAATACAATATTTCATTCTCAAGATTGATATATTTTCTATCAATTCTGCCTAAAGAAAATATTGTTTTATACAAACTATTATAATCTGGAGTTGTCACAACAATATTAGAATATTTAATAATTATTAATTGCTAAAGGTTAAACCTGTTTGAGTGCCTGCCAATTTTTAAATATTTACTCACATATTGATTGTGTAACTACCAAACAGATTGAAATAAGAAATGTTTTTATAATGTTTTCAAAAAACTTAAGTTCGAAAATAAAGTGTAGCTTGAAATGTCTCAAGGTGTACTGTAGAATATAATAAAATATGATATATACACGAAATAAATCTCTGCAAATAGATCCCTTACATTCAAAGCTGATTAATTTTTCCATCATCTAATTTTTAAGGGGAAAGTCCCGAAAAGCCCTTAGAACACGATTGAGTTACTCGAGGCGGCAAGAGATGACGTTAGTGTTTCCCGTAGGAATACAAGGGATTTATTCCATTTCATTTTAAATATTCCAGTTAATTAATTAAGAATAAAAAATTAATTATTTTTTAACACAATGATTACCAATTTATTTATCGATTAATCTAAAAAAAAAATTTATATTTTCGAAAATAAAAAAAAAGGCTTCTATAAGTTGTAGATTTGTAGATATTTTAAATAGCTTTAATTTAAAAAAAAATTTGAGGTAGATAGCTTCAAAATTGTGGCCGCAGGAAACTCCTAAAATTAACACCCCGAGACGCGCAAAATTAAATTTGTAATTTTATAATAAAATTAAATAAGACGTTGTCACGTCAAAAGAAAATTTCCAAATTAAATCAATAAAAAATAATATGATGCAATCTTAGTTTTTGCCTTAAATTTTATTCGGATATAAAACCTTGAATCAATTAACAAATCTAATTTATTTTTTTTTTTTTTAATAATAATTTATATGATAATTAGAATTAATTTTGGGTCAAATCTAAAAATAAAAAAGTGAAATTTTGTTTTTCTTTAGAAAGAATTCGACTCGAAAAATTATGTAAAAAAAAAGGACTTGAAAGCTGATAATAATAAATATTGAGTATTGACATTAGATTGATTTTTGAAATGTAATTTCTTATAAATAAGTAAATATTTAGGATGATTTCATTAAGGAGCGTCAATTTATGATTTCATGATTCAGAATTTAAATAATTTTTAAAAAGTCAAGTGTCTTTTGGGTATTACTCAGAAAAAAATGTTGCAATGAAATAAAAAAAAGTCGTATATTAAAGTAGTCTTTCCTAATTCAAAATCCACATCTAAAATTTAGCAAATAATTACACAAAAAATGTGTTATTAATTACAATAAAAAATAACGTTTGGCCTGCTAATTCTGCAGCCGTCATCAGGCAGACGCATTCACTTTGAACAATGAACTCTAAACATTTAGAGTTTATGATGACGGCTACAGAATTAGCATTCAAAACTATATATTTTATTTCAATTAATCACTCACTTTTTGCTTATTATTTGTTAAAATAAACACGATTTATGCTAAAAAAAAAATGTCCTATTTCTAATAACAATCGTTAAAGTCAAAATCGATTAAAACAATGGTGATGGCGTCAGAAAAATAGCAAGACGTTTGCAGCCAAATTTTCTTTTATTTATATTTTTGCCCTCACAGCTGACGTTTTTGCTTAGGCCTCAGATCGAAACGTCAGCGGTGAGGGGCAAAAATCCAAATAAAAGAAAATTTTGCTGCAATCGTCTTGTTATTTTTCTGAATCTATCATCATTAAGCCTACAGCCAGAGTTCTTCAACACATATCTAACAGTGGAAACAACGAATGATGATTTGAAACGACACCTATGCTAATCAGAGAATATAAAATGCCATTGAACATATTTTCAGGAGAGTAAAAAGATAAAGCCCGGTAGTTAGGCAGCCCAAATGGCACCCACACACTAAAGAGCTTTCTTGTCTGTGTGAGAAATGCCTTTTTCAAAGCAGACAATAGGCCAAGAAAGCTTTAGGGTGCGTATGCTATTTGGGCTGCCTAACTACCGGGCTTAATCTCAATACTATTGCAATAGATGATATGTATAATTGGATATATGAACCTGTGTATGTATGAATTAACGAGTCATGATTTCAATAGAAAGAATGAATTGAAGTGATCAAAACAAGTTTTACTATAAAACTATTAAATCAAAGGACAAATCGCATGATAACAATCGATACAATAATTAACAAATCTCAAATAAATCAATTCTACTCCCACCCCCCTTCCTCCATGGTCGAGAGGTTGACAAATATCAATATTGAAAGTCTTAAAGAAAATGTACGTGGGTTCGGGATACCAAATATTTATTTAAATCATTTGGAAATAGTATCATATAATATAAATAAATATGGCTGGATAAATAATATTGTAATGTAATTGTGTGTATTATATGGCTGACAATACTTAAAATAATCCATTCTATAATAAAAAGGTTGAACTTACTCAAGTGCTAGGCATACGGAAATGGTGTGTATTCAATTTGCAGAATGGATGATGGCAGTCAAGGAAATTAAATAAAAAACTTATTTAATTTCCTTAGCAGCTATCATCTAGTAGATTTTTAAAGTGAGTGTAGCAGCAACTTACCTGAAACAAAAAGAAAGAAATTATTAGTCATAATATCCTAAATATTATTATCCTAATTAATATAGTTAATATATAGACTATTATTATGATTATTTTTTCATATAACATCTTTATAAAATAATCAATATCAGATAAGTTGAACAAACAAAAATTGGAATTCCCTATTAAATGGAGATTTCAACTATATATAGAGAGATAATTATCATAATAACCTCTACAGGTGGCGGGAAAAGATTAAATAACATGAAAATGTTTTTTATTCTAAGAGCTGGTTTGGGAGTGAACAAGCATAACGCACTAAGTATTTATTATTAAAGAAAATTGGTCCAGTCAATCAATGAAAAACAGATGTTTAAGGAACTGAAAATTGAAAATTAAATCAAAGTTAAGAAACTTGAGTTTTATTTTATTTCAAAATCTTATTGGCATTTTTAATATTCATCATTAAAAATTGTCTTTATGCCTTGCAGGCGGAATGTTAATTTTTGATAAATTAAGACTATTTGGAACTATATTTTATATATAACCTTCTTCCTTCTTGAACAAAAATTCATTATCTATCTGTGAAATATATTTGTACACATAGAGTAGCTAGAAGGCCTTTGAACATTTTAAAATTAAATAAATAAATAAAATATAAATGGGATGGCCTTTAAAAAAAAAAATAATAATATATGGCCTACCAAACATTTCTTTTATTTTAAACAGATGTAATAATCCTGGACTATACTTTTTCACACTAAAATATAGCATATTTACGTTCAGAATTTTTCTAAGGTCACTTTCTTCAAAGTCAGCGATATAACCCTATTGCTTAAATTAATAATTTCGTCATTGCTTTTAATAAACTTCAGGTCAATTCGGAAAAAAAAAATTAGAAAGTAAATCTCACTTTTAAGAATAATTTCTAGAAATTGTCAATAATTCTCATGCATGATATAGATATCTAAGGTCGACTTTTTGATGAAATTAATCAAGAGTTAGGAAAGAAAAAGAGACCAATGCTGACCCAGTTGTGGAATATTAGGGGTTCCCCGTTGGCCCAGTGCGTAGGCATCCTAGCCTGACCACTTGCTCCATTGACACTCCTTAATCGAGGGGACACCACATGGCCTTGTCATCTCCTAATCAGCTTGAATTGACCAGAGCAAAGACATCTTTGCATTAACTTATATGGTTAGAAATAGAAAAAAAGAAATAGAAAGAGAAAATAAATTAAAAGGTTAAATAAATATTAAGTTTTGAAAATCAAATATTATTATATACTCATGTTCTTCATTTATCGTATGTTCATTTAGAAACCTTTTCTATTTATTTTTAAAAAATCATAAATGATAATCATTTGATTAGTAATGGACTTTTCTCTTTTGTTATGGAGAAATTCCCAATTTTGAATGTACTGGCGTAAAAGAGACGTAGGGTATTTGAAAATAAGCCGCCAACTAATCAGAAACAAATTTAAGAGGAATTTTGGACTAGTGGATAGAGTAGGTCAGTTTCTATTAAGAAGATCGACTTCCGTTAAGATTATACAGGGCGTCCCAAAAAATAGTGTCAAGCCGAAGTCCAGAGATAGAGCACCCCCTTGGGGTATCCGAATCACCCCCATGGATGTTATGCGATTTTTTACAGTTTTCGAGTTATGAATTTTTTTCGGAATTTTTGAGAATTTTCGATCTGAGCAACTTTTTTTTTTTTAAGTAGAAGACATTTTTTTTTGCAATTAAGTCTTTATAAGTTGTACTTTAATGCCTAAAATAATCATCTTCATCACTTTGATGAGAACTGTGAAAATGTTGGTGTAGATTTAAAAGTTTACGTTCGGTGAATTACGACTTAAATTTTCAACTTTTGAATTAAAAATCTAAACAGGTGAGTTTATGGTTCCTAAAGTAGTTCTCGAAAATTTTCGAGACTCTCAGCTTTCATAATAATTTTAAAAAAATAGTACTTAATTGGCTACTTTGGCTAAAATCTCCCATAAAAGACAGAGAGGTGGAAAATTCTTAAAATTAGTCATCATAAAAATCTGGAACATGTCTTCTACTTTAAAAAAAAAAAAGTTGTTCAGGTAGAAAATTCTCAAAAATTCCGAAAAAAAATTCATAACTTGAAAACTATAAAAAATCGAATTTAAGGATTAAGGAATTAAAGGTGTGGGTTTCAAGTGGAACATTTTGAACTAAGGTTGTATTTATGTGAGTTTTACGAGAGTAAAAAAGTAATAAACTATTTAAATTGTGTTATTACTTTTTTACCCTCGTAAAACTCACATAAATACAACCTTGGTATAAAAAATCGCATAACATACATGGAGGTGATTCGGGTACTCCAAGGGGTGCTCTATCTCTGGACTTTCGCTTGACACTATTTTTTGGGACGCTCTGTTTTTAGGGAGGTCCATCGGGAACGCCGAATTTAATTTTAAAATGAAACACAGTAAACTATTTAATAGGAAAATTGTTATTATAAAGTAGACATGTTGAGGTTGATTATGGCCAAATGGACCGTCTTGGGGGAACTGAAAATTTTTTGTCGGATTTGGAGCAATGGGAATTATTCCCTATTCTTTAAAAAAGTTACTGTTTAGTGCGAACTATGACTATTTTTTTTTTTTTTTTTTTTTTTCAGAATTAGTCTGACCAAGCTTTAACTGTAAATGGAGTAAGATATCGTGACTTGATATATTAATAGATCTTGTGGGATCAATCAAAATATTCTCGTTAATTGGCCGCCTAGATCTTGATATTTGAGCATGCGATTTTTTTTTCCTCTGGGGTTTTGCAAAGTCCAAGGTCTATGCTAACAAACGACAAACAAATCTTGAAGTGAAAATAAAAATTCTAAAAAAAAAACGTAACTTCCAAAATTCTCTAAATTCGCCCACATCTCGCCGTCATCATATTCCATAAATAATCCAAGACGTCTTCTTTAAAAAAGACTCAATAATAATTTACTAGCTTTACTTAGAAATTAAAAACGGGTTTAATAAACATATTTCTTAATACAAGAAATTTGTTTAATATGGATTGAAAAAAAAAAAATTTAACACTAAAATACGACAATATCTTGGCACCGAAACGTCAGCCCTGGCTAGAAAAGAGATAAAACCTTCTTCATATAACCATAAAAATAAAATTCTTAGTGACATATTGGAAACTTCTAAAAATCCTTAAACAATTACAAAGGAACTATCCCAAAAAAAGGAACTATCCGAAAAAAGAATCCGAGAAATTTGTAGTGATTTTTTTTTTTAAATTAAGGTCATGAGTGTACCGCACCTCTTATTTTTTTCTTAGCGAATATTTTTTTAAGTCATCTTCACAGATTAGATCATGTGACCCCAATGAGTCGAGTCTTCGATTTCCTTCAATAATCATTCAAATGCAAAAGGAAATTCTCGTTGGGAATTTTTATGGTTACAACAACTATCAGAAAAACCTGGGAATGATGCTGAGCAAATTCCCTTAACTTCTAAGAATTAATGAAAAATGAAAACTTTTAACAAAAAATTTAGAGTATTTAATTTACACCTCTTTAAAAAAAGTGTGACTGTCGCACAGCACACAACTTTCCCGTACCTTCGGTAAACGAAAGTTGTGTTCTGTGCTTGACACACCAAATTTTGTGTGTCGTGAATATTAAGTTTCCACCGATACATTAAAATTCAAGATGTAAAATTCATAAATATGGGAAAATATTTATATTGTGTTACCATAGCAATCATTACTCCTATCTTTCCTATGAAGTACAAGAGTAAAGTGTGCCGCAAACAATTTTGAGAGCAAAATGAGAATATACTTTAATCAAAATCGTTGGAGCGAATTTCGAGAAAATTGAGAAAAACAAAATTGAAAAAGTACATCAGTAAAGTACGAATTCTTTTTGGCCGATTTTGTTCAAAGGCTTCGTGTCACGTCCCAGGGGGAGTCCCTTACTTAAATATAAAATTTCAACCTCATAGCTCTTTCAGTGATACATTTTTCGAAAGGAGTAGGCTGCACGCCGGTGCAGAGTCCCTCCCCAAAGTAGGACCTCTTCCCTAGCATAGAAGAGGTTTAACAAAAGGAACTTGGTGGAACCAGAAATAAGGAAAAGTTCACAAGCTAGAAACTAATACAAGAGGAGGAGTTAGAGATAGGTAATAAAGTAACTTCACGGGGTGCCGGGAGGTGGCTACGTTCAGAGGCAGGATGGGTTTAAGGTGTGTGTCTTCGTGCACGGAAGCACCTCGGATAAACAAAAGGGGATCCCGATAAGAATTTCAAATAAATAAAAAATAATAAAAGCCCCGAAAATTATAAATTTAATCAAACGTCAATCTTTGAATTGAAAAGTTCTTTAAAAATTTGCAAAAAGAAATTTGACTCAATACACTATCATTTGAGTTCATGCTCTCGAAAAATGGACTGATGTTGGCAATATTTAATTAAAGCCGAAACTGTCTCAATACTGGGAGTTTCATTTAGTAGAGGCTATTTCCTGACTGCCTGTTCATTCTAGTTTAATTTTTAAAAAATTAACAATTTTTGATAATTAAATAATCAAATTAAAATATGTTATGTTATCCTTTTTGTAAATAAATATTTTTCTTACATATAAAAAAAAATGTATATAAAATAATAATTAAGGAAATGTATAAGAATTCATTATTCATATAAATGGAAAAATAATATGAGAAAAAATTTTTATGTCAATTATTTTATTTAAATAGTAAATTTTTTTTTCGGATACTATTCTAGAGAGTAATTTAGATGGGAGAGCGTTGCAGCGGACATTGCCCGAACTTGTAACTTGTTCCGAACAAAGAACCAAGAAATCAAGAACCAAGACCAAGAAGAGGAAGGAGAAGGTCGTGATGGTGGAATAAAAAAAAAAAAAATCAAGTGAATGATGACAGATTAACGAGAGAAGGGGTAGAGATATCTCTCTTTCATGCGAAGAGTATAAAATCCAGATTTTTTATTAGTTCATCTTTTATAACAAAAGAATGCCACCATAAATTTAAGTCTTTTACTAGGCGCGCAGCCCAGTTTCGGCGGTCAAACCACCCTCCGACGGCGGATCCATTTGGCCCTTGAAATCTTATGAAGCACACTTTACGCTTGTACTTCATAGGAAAGATAGGAGAAATGGTTGCGATGGTAAAAAAAAAAGATAAATATTTACCCATGTTTATAAATTTTACATCTTGAATTTTAATATATGGGCGGAAACTAAATATATCTCGACACAAAAAAATCTTGTGTGACAAGCACAGTAAATTAAGAAAAACACAAATTGCCATCTGATCTGATTGGCCCTTCGGAAATCTACAATGGTTTAAAACTTCAAATAAGAATTTCCGGCCGCGAGCTCTAACGTGGTAAAGTTACATCATATCTAATTCAACCAAGCTTTCTAAATATATTTGGATTAAATGTAGTTTTTAAGGGCAAATAAATCAAGATATGCGTTGCGGAATAATGGCAATTTTTCGATAATTTTTTGCATAAAAAATGAGGTTTTTTTGAGAAAAAAAAAAATTGATTTTAGAGATAAATAATCGCGATTTTTTTTTATTTAGTTAATTTTTCTTTTCGCACAAATTGACATCACATTTAGTCTGATCTGATTAGCCGTTCGGAATCTACAGTGGTTCAAACTTTCAAAAGAAACCGTCGCGCGGTAAAATGAAATAATAGGAAAAAAAATAAATGGTGAAATTTTTAGCTGAAGAAACATTCTTTCTAACTGTATATTCGATTCAATCTATCAATATTCTATCTCTTAAGACAGAGAAGTTATTCAAGCCGATAACTTTTTCGTACATGCCACCCTACTCGCCACTATACACATAGGCGCCGACTCCATGTGGCCCAAGGGGCTCGAGCCCCACCCCCCCCCCCCCAATGTTGAGAGAAGAGGGGCCCAGACCCCCAGAAAAACACTACTGTCGTTAAAAGGTTAAAAAAAATTTCTATATACACCCCTTTATTATATGGTTTTCGAATGGGGGGGGGGGGGGGGGGTAAAAAAGTATTGTGACCTTAGCTCGCTACGCCACTGCCTGACTTTTTTTTTTATTTATGCCTAATATTTTGTATTTACATAAATTATTGTATAGTAATTAATACCTATTTTATTGTTAAGTCACTGCTGGTTTAAACTGATTTTAGAAATTTTGTCTCTTTGAAAGTTAAGATATTAGTAAAAAAAAATAAATAATTAAAAGGTCATATTTATTTTTTGTTTCTTTGATTTGATCACAAGTAGTGAGAGCTTAATTGAAAAATGACTTCACTATGTAGGCCTACTATATAAAAAGATATATCCTGAATTCTCTACATCTTGACGTTTCAAGCGAATCTAGGACCTTATCAAAAGAAAAATATCAACAAACATGAATTGTCAACATGTTGAGTTAAACAAATTTATCAATTTTTATAAGCGTATTATTATACGGAGATATTGATATTTTCATACTCTGATTAATTTTAAACAAATAGCCTCAGGAAAAAAAAAAGTTAACGACTAAGTTCAACTACTTATTCCAGAATAGGTCTATTTAAAAAAAAAACCATTGATTCAATGATAACAAATTTTTTTCTTCCTTTCGGCAGCTGAGCTGAGGCCATTTTATAGTAAACATATAATTTTGCAAGTACCGATGGCTAACAATATAAATCTCACAATTAATTAGTTAAATTATAAATTCCGTTTTTTTTTTTTTTTTTTTTTTTTTTTTAAGGCTTTTAATAATCTATCTTGAAAAACAATTCTCGAAATGCCGGCGGACCTGGCAAGATGATAGTACAACAGCCACCAAGTTTCGTGTTGTTAAGCAACACTAAGCAACACAGCTTAAAATTGGGATAGGTGGCTCCCGAAAACAAGAAAGATGAACGCATGTCGGAAGCCATTGATTATTAATTATTTCAAATATATTTATAATATTGTTAAGTCTAAATGGCCTCTGTAACCGATAGTGTATAAATAAATAAAAAAAAAAAATTGTCGGAATTTTCAATAATTAATAGGAGTAAATTTTAAATTAAAGAAAAGTACTTATATATGAACCGACTTTTATCCCCATTTGCGCCAAAACATCTTAGATCTTAAGCTCGCCTTGACCAGCTTTCAAAAATAAATAAGCCCTCGGGCTTGGAATAGTTAGCGCTTCTGCCTTGTATACCAAGGGTCGCGGGTTCGGACCACAGATAGTCCGATGATTTTATTTAAGCTATTTGGATACCAAATGGCTTAAATAAGAATGCCTGGACCCCCATTGATATATTTTACAAATAACGGGTATCATTTAAAGTCTTAAATCGCCTAAGTTGCCAAAGACAGTGTGTATGTGTGTGTGAATGGGAAAAAAGTGTGAGTTTTTTCTTATAAAAAAATAAATAAATATTATCTACATGTATATGTCCGGTGTTCATATTATTTTGTCCACCCCTGTACGAATTAAACAAAAGCAAACTTTAAATAAGTATGAACCACACCAATTGAGCAAAAACGTTTTCGGACAAAAACGTTTTGTCCAATAGCAAAACGTTTTGCTCAATGCCAACGCACACCGATAGAGTAAAATGCTCAATAGCAAAACATTTTGATCAATGCCAACGCACACTGATTGTGTAAAAAAGTTTTCTGACAAAACGTTTTGCTCAATGCCAACGCGCACCGATTGAGCAAAACGCTCAATGGCAAAACATTTTGTTCAAGGATGTCTAATCATAAGAATGCCTGGACCCCAAATACATATATATTCAAATAACGGTTATCGTCAAAAGGCTTATATGACCTGAGTTGCCGAAAATATACCATGTGAGTGTGAGTGTGAAAGTGTTAAAAAAAAATAAATAAATAAATATGGAGACTAGAAAATATTTACAAAATTTCTCTCTGTTTTTAGACAAAAAATGCATATTGAATTAAAAAAAAAAAAAAAAATTGCACCCATTACTTTTCTAAATAATACCACCCTTTGGACATTATAGGCAAGTTGTTTAGTTTCTAAAGAATGGAATTTTTTATCATTAGGAAATAATTGGGGATTCATTAAATCTGCCATTGCGGTCCAATAAAGATCTATAAAGTCCTATAAGATTATATCACATATAAGGTAAATATTTTATCTCGATGTGAATGACCCATGGTTGAGCGTTCCAATTAACAACTTCAGGTGGATTGTTAATGATTTTATGGCGCCAAAAGAGAGAGAGAGAGGGAGAGAGGGAGAGTAAAAAAAAATTCCTAAATATCCAAATAGGCCTTATTTTGATTTCATGGCGGGTTTGCAAATGTAATCTGGTTTTCCATGTTCTCTCCTCAACTCCAAGAAGGAGCTTGATCATCGCCATCCATCTCTTCATTGTGCGCACATAGACAGACGGGTATACAAACATACACACACACAGACACATTCACGGCTGCGTTGCCTTCGCAAGGTCAATGGCTGCCAGCAGCAAACATCTTCACAGTAACAGGCTCAATCCTTGCTCAGGTGTTTTTAAAAACAAGTACTGACTCTCGCAAATGACTAGCGTTCTTTTTTAAGAATCCAACTTAATGGATGCATTAAACTCAAAACAAGGGATTTATAATTAACTATAAATTAATCTGCTTCTAGTTTTTGTTTTCTCTATTAAAAACGGATACCTTATAAAAAAGAATGGCTAGATGGTAGGTAGTAGGGGTTGGTTTGGTTGCCGATGGAAACTGAAACCGGTACATTCAATTCCCCAAAACTAAGAAAGCGATTTTTGTCAGAAAAAACCGAATTCGGTTTTTTTTTTGTTTCTTTCTTTTACCTACAGTACGTATAGGTTTATATGTTAATATATATATAGAGAGAGAAAGTATTGCATTCATGTTAAAAATTCGATGTTGATGAAAATACAATTTTTAAGTCCTCCTGAAGGAAAAAAGGTGGGTCTGGAACCCCCGGTCTTCTGTTTGTGCACGAAAAAAGCAAGAAGGAATGAGAAATTTTATATTAGAGTTAGTTACCCTCGAAAATAGGCTTTTACGTAAAATCAGCGGAAGTGTACTATTACAGTTTTTTTTTTCTCAAAATTTGCTCTAGCGATTTTAAATCAGTTACTTTTTAGATGTTCTTCAAAATGTATTGTCATTATGTTTTCAAAATTGTTTGAAGCACTCTTGTACTTCATAGAAAAGATAGGAGAAATATTGTAGTTGTCATGATACTCGTAACAAAATATAAATTTTTTTTCTATATACGAGAATGAATCAAAAAGTAAGTTACACTTTCAAGTTTTGACCATTTATGAAACTAAATAAATATGTTAGTATAAGGGTATTTTATGGCTGGTGGAATTTGTATCAGGAATGCAAAATGTATGTATATGAAGACCAACAGCAGCTCCTAGGATGGCTTTGACCAAAGCCGAAACGTCAGCTGTTGAAATATATTTTTAAAGAAAAAATTCTGGCTGCATTTTTCTTCCAACTTTCATTCCTGATATAAATAAATATGGGCAACATCATATATTGACAATAGACAATGTAAGTTTACTTTTCCAAAAGTCCCCAAGAGACTATAAACATTTCTCAGAAGAGATAACCAATTTTTCGATTTTGGATGTGTAGAAATCACCTCCAGCGCTATGCAACCACTTGTCGCGTACCTTCTCCTCGTTTTGGAATCGTCGTTCACAGAGATTCTTTTTCAGCTTATCGGATATAATTTGTTTTGCTGCACGACAACCCAACCTCTCGCAAGGTCCGCCAAACGTCCGAACTGTTGCAGCGATTCAAGTAGGAGGTATTGCAATATCTTCCATACTGTTCAGACTTTTAGCGCTATGCGATTATCAGTGTGTTCTGTAAGCTGAAAAAGCATCTAGGTGGTCGACGATTCCAAAACAATGAGGAGATGAAAGCAGTAGTTACCTATGTGATTATAGAGCTGGAGGTGATTTCTACGCATTCCGAATCGAAAAGTTGGTTGGCCGTTTCGAGAAATGTTTACAGTCTCTTGGTAACTATTGAAAAAGTTAACTTGCATTGTCTATTCTCAGTATATGTTGTTACCTATATTTATGTGGTTTCGTAAATGGTCAAAACTTGCAAGTGTAACTTACTTTTTGATTCACCCTGGTATATAATTTTGAATTTGAATACATTGCCGGAAATTAAATACATGTCGACATAAAACATCTGGTGTGACAAACACTTAACATAACTTTCAATTACCGAAAGTTGTGTGTCACACCAGATTTTTTTATTTCTTAAAAAAAAAAAAAAATAAATGTACTAAATTTTGCCTATGAAAAACATGTATAAATTCAAAATATTAATAAAGGATTTTATACATCGGCAGCAAAAATTGGAAGTGATGACTGATTTTCTCGTATACTCTAAAAATGTGGGTTTTTGGACTGAGGAGGTCAAAAAACGTGTATTTCCAACAATTTCTAGACATGAATTACTAAAGTAGGCCTACTTCAAAATATCTATATTATTAATAATATCCAACTTTTTTCCTAAGTCTAATCCAATTCCCTCTTGTTGATGATATTATTAAATTTTTTTATATAGTTGATTATGGTCCAAAGTAAAAATTTATACATTTTTCAAGAAAGAATTGGATCCGTTAGTCAATAATTAATTTTTATTTTTAGTACATGTATAAAAAGAATCATTTCAAAAATTTTTGAATTATCTTCAATTACCGGTAATTTATATAATTTAACCCATTAACAATTTTATATAAATAAAAATAATTTTTTTTTTATTTTTACACACTTCATGTTTTCCCAGTTATTACCTAATTATTTTTTATTATTAATTATGATAACATCAAACATCTAGTACTTGGCTTTTATTTGATTTCGTTTTGCAATCTGTATGCGAAACTTTATGACATATTTATTTGAAACACTTTTTCTATATTGAAAAGGAATTGCTCATTTTTTTAATGATTAATTTGTAACAGAGTGAGTGTGAATGTGTGTAAGCTATTGACGTCCGGGTAAGAAAACAATAGGAAATAATTAAATAGTAAAGAATATATTATTGTGAACAGTTAGTGAAATAAAAAGAATAAACAATTAAATAACTAATTTGTATTATAATATGTTGATGCCCCAATTTTGAGGAAAAAAATGAGAATTTAAATTTTAAAAATCATCTAAAAAATATTAATTAATTTTAAACTGGTAACCTAACTCCGTAATAGAAATAATAAAATTAGAAAAGTTGCCCCCCCCCCTCTTCTGGTTTTGAGCTGGATAAGCCCATGGCACAGACAAATAATTTTGGGGACGCCACTTTTTTGGGCTCAGGGGACTTCAAAACTTGTATTTCCATCAAAATATCGATATCGAATTTTTGACATGAATCCAATACTTCCTCTCTATAGTGTCTATATTAACATATATAGGAGCCCTCGGGACTTCGTGTAGTAGATAGCATGCTAGCCATTTGAATCAAGGGACGCGGGTTCGCATCCCGTCTCATGCGACAATTCATTTGAATCGGAATTGGCTAACAATCCAATTGAAATAAATAGAGACGGGGTTGGCTCTAAATAGAATTTGTTGCCGAAAAAGACTTAACTAAAAAAAAAGTAAAAATATAGAAGGCCTTAGATGCCGAAAGGACAAAAAATAATTTTGGTGTGAACAGAGATGCATATTCTTGGGTCGATTTGTGTATTTACAGGAATTCTGACACAGTGACAAGTAACATAAAACTTGACATTTAATAGGAAAGACTTAATTAAATTTATTTTGGAATATTGCAATGAAAACATGCATGGACACCTGGGTTAAGCTGCGTGGAAGAAATTCCAAAATCGTTATTTTTCATAATAGATTTTTTTTTTTTTTTTTAATTTGTTTAAGGGCTTTTAGACAATTTATTCCAAATGATAGATATTCAATTCAATTAAAATCAATTTTTCACCTGAGACGGGATGGGAACCCTATTAAGTGCAATTCGTCGCATGCGCATGCTCGTTGGTAATTAATGCAAAAATACGTGGGCCACTGATTGTTGTATTCTGTTGAGAATTGTTTTTGTCACAAATATAATAAATTAATATTTCCAAAATTTTAATGAGGGGGGATGCATTTATCTTTTTTTTTATAAATGGTTTAAAAAATGTAAGTCCAAATAACAAGAGCATGCGCATGCTCGTTGGTAATTAATGCAAAAATACGTGGGCCACTGATTGTTGTATTCTGTTGAGAATTGTTTTTGTCACAAATATAATAAATTAATATTTCCAAAATTTTAATGAGGGGGGATGCATTTATCTTTTTTTTTATAAATGGTTTAAAAAATGTAAGTCCAAATAACAAGTGTTTTATTTAGGCTTATATTATCTAAGATTTATTTATTTTTTTGGCAATTTACCAAATTACACTCCTTTAACGGAGTTAAGAGTTCTTATTTATCTTATGTAATTACTTGAGTATTAGAAGAGATTTGAACCCGGAAACCTAAATTAGCATTTCAAGTGAAGAGCCAGCAGAATGACCGGCAGCTACGTTATATTAACATTTATTAATTAGTATCACACTTGTCGGACAGTGCGAACGATATAAACAATTAAATTACCACTGTTACGTTATTCTCAAGGAAGATTAAAAAAAGATCTATGATTTTTCGATAAGAGGTGTTTTAAATTATCTAACAAGTTACATAATTCATTAGTGTAAAAAATAATGAGGATTCAAATACAAATTAGTTAATTATTAAAATTAAGATTCACCCTAATGCATGAATTCACATATTTTAATTAGGTTATATAAAAATCACAAATAGATAGAAATTGATAAGTTCTCTTAAGCCCTTGGGGCTTGGTGTAGGGGTTAGCGTGCTAACCTCGTATACCAAAAGTCGCGGGTTCGGACCCCAGGTAGTTCGATGATTTTATTTAAGCCAAATAAGATTGCCTGGGCCCCCAATATGTATATTAATCAATAACGGATATCGTAAAAGTCTTATATGGCCTGAGTTGTCGAAAAGACTGTGTGAGTGTGAGTGTGAATGAGAAAAAAGTGTGAGTGTTAAATAAAAAAAAAAGTACTCTTAAGAAAAGTCTTAAATTAAGAGAATTTAACAAGACATGTAAGTGTTTTTTATTGATGAGGCCAAACATCCCATGGCCCCCGGGAATCGAACCCGGAAAGGCGGAGATCCTGGGTTCGATTCCCGGGGGCCATGGGATGTTTGGCCTCACCAATAAAAAACACTCACATGTCTTGTTAAATATATCTATGACTAGTTAAGTCCGAATCGAGGTATTTTGATTACTATTATCTTATTCAAATATATAGATCTCGAAAAATATTTAGCTAAGAGAATTTAGTTATCTATTTTTATAGGGGCCCCGCCCCTGGACCCCTTTGCTCGACCTAGGCGAGCAAATGCGTCAAATTTATTCTTGCTCACTGTTTAGAAATTTTGCAATTGCTCGCCTACGGCAAAATTTTAAGTTTTAAATTTCCCTATCTGACACTCTAACTAATCAGAGGGAGAGAGTGGCAAATAGGGCTGGACGGTAAACCGGTTTACCGGTAAAAACCGGTTTTACCGAAAACGCGGTAACGAACCTCTAATTCGATAAAAACCGGTTTTTTTTTTCGAAAGTCGGTAAAAACCTATTTTTTCGGGCGGTAAAAAATTTTGGTTCCGCGAGAAAAAAAATGTTTCGGCAAAAAATTGGCTCTCTAAAAAAAAGGTAAAATATTTTTCCGGCCGGGGAAAAATTTGGTCCCGCGGGGGAAAAAAATGTTTCGGCAAAAAATTGGCTCTCTAAAAAAAAGGTAAAATATTTTTCCGGCCGGGGAAAAATTTTGGTTCAGCGGGGGGAAAAAAATGTTTCGGCAAAAAATTGGCATTTCGCGGGAAAAAAAAATGTTTCGGCAAAAAATTGGGCTCTCTAAAAAAAAGGTAAAATATTTTTTCGGCCTGGGAAAAATTTTGGTTCCGCAAAAAAAAAAAATGTTCCGCGGCGGCAAACTTTGGTTCCGCGGGCGGTAAAAAATTTTACCGACTTTCGAGAAAAACCGGTTTTTTTTTCATTATCGAGGTCGGTGATGAAAATCCATTACCGTCCAGCCCTAGTGGCAAATAGGAGCATAAAACGGAAGTCAGCGGCTAGCGCTTTATATATTAGAATGATTTTTGTCAGAAATTAGCTTCTAAAAAAAATGTTTAATTTAAGAAAGCAGAGTAAAATTCCACTTAAGATTTTTTAAGAGCGGTTTTCAATACTTGCAAATGTAGACTACCTTAATAAACCAAGTAATTCCATTCCTTGTTGAAGATCGTTGATACAAAAACTTCAACTTACCTGAAACAAAAGAGAAAAAATTTATATAGTTAACAATATATAATTAATTATTTTATTATGAAGATCTTTGAAATTATATTTTGTATTCAATTCTAAAATTTTCTAAATAATTTTCTATTTCCTTAACTGATCTATTATTAAAATTAAATATGATTTAATTACAAATATCCTTTCGATGTTACTTTTTCTTTGATACTAATTTAAAGGAACTCGAAGTGCCCTCAAAACAAGCTCTGTGATTGGCTAAAAGTGGAACGATCTTTCTGCAAAAACCGATCTTAACAAAACATGCGAACAGCTTTAACTCCTACTCTCATTTAATATCAGGTTGTTATAATTCTAATAATGGGTGTGTCTATTGATGGATTCTGATTACTCCTTTCTCGAATCATTATTATAAATAAATAAAATTAATACTTGGTAGGAAGTGAAAAGAATTCGTCAAGGTGGAGGAACGAAAAAAAAGCGTCAATTCTTCCCTATGCATTCAAATAGTAATTAGGTGAAAATTTTCAATTAAAATATCACTAATTAAAAAATGAATAAAAGAGAGGTAGTTGAACACCATCAAATGACTGTCTTAGTTTCCAGGAGTTATTATATAAGAATCAAAAATCTGGGGTGACTGGTCGCACAGAACACTTTCAATTACCGAAGGTAATAATGTGCTTGTCTCGTCAGATTATTTGTTTTGACATATATTTAGTTTCCGGGAGTACGGTAAGATGTAAAATTTATAAACATGGGAAAATATATATTTTATTAGCATGGCAACCATTTCTTTATCTTTCCTTTTAAGTACATGAGTAAAGTGTGCTTCAAAAGATTTCAGTTTTAAAGATCATCTAAAAAAATAGTTTATTTATGAATTTTAATCAAAATCGTTAGAGTGAATTCGAAAAAAAAAGTATATCAGTAAAGTAATAGTAGGCCCCTACTCTTTGGCAGATTTTTTTCAAAATTGGAAAATCGCAGTCCCAGGCAAATTTTATATAATATAACTTATTATTAGTGAATAATGAGTATTAATAAAGACAATATATTAACTATTCTTGGAATCCAATAGTTTATATCGTAATATAAATTAGTAATATTCGATTAAATGAACTTCAAATCCAGCAATACACAGTCCCCTGAGGTGTCCCATGCCTGAAATTATGAGTTTTAATGACAAATATTTTTTTTTAGTATTATTATTTTCAGAGTAATATAATCATTAAAAAACAGTAGTCGGATGTTGTCACTTTTTTTGAACAGTCCCTTGTTACAATTTGAAAATTTCACTGACATCACACTATGCATAGGCGCGGTGGTTAGATTGTGAAATGTAACGCAATTCAGTGTGAAGTTTCCTATGCAGGATTATGCGGGCTGATGCCATTTAGTCACTGTTACCACTGCGTTTCCCAGCGAACTCGAGTCTAGACGGCTAGTCTTAACAGTCCCCTGGCAGGCATTATCATAATTGTTTGAAAGGTTAAAATTGTAATGTTTTTTATAAACAATTACTTATCGAGTATTCTATCACGTCTGCCTTTTCAATTTAAATTATAAAAGGATTTTAAGCTATGTAACTATAGGTCTATATGTAAAAAAACAGTCCTTTGGGCACAGTCCTCTGTCAATTCAAGGGGTCTTTACTAATACTTATTATTCAGTAATGGGGCTTTTTCTTTCTGTTTCTAACCTGCGATTTAGCTCAGCATTCTCTATTATATTTCAAATTTCATAAAATAAAAATATTTATTTAATGTAAACAAATCTTCAAGAAGCCACTGAACCATAATTCACAAAATATAAGGATTTTGCGAAGGCTTTTAGCAGATTCACATCTCATTTTATAATGCCTTTCATTGTATGTAATTGTTTTTTTTTTTTTTTTTTTAATTTACCAAAAAATATGCTTGGACAAAAATGTCGTAAAATTTTCCAATTAGTAGAGAAACACGAATATACGTACATATATAGGCAAAAGAAAGTAAATTGATAGCATTCATTATTTCAAAATATTTAATTAAATAATATAAATAAATATAAAAAATAAATAAAACTAATTTTTACGGATTTTTTTACTAATTCCGTTAGAAATTCTAAAAGAACTTCCGTAAATTCTTTTATCTCGCTGTTAAGAAAATAATAATTAAAACAATAATATGATTATGGTAATTATCATGGGAAAATTTCTTAAAATTTTGAAGTTGTATTAATTTAATCAAATGTCATATATTAATATATTTATTATTATAATTTCACTGATCACAATTATTATAGAAAAGTTGGATATGGTCATGGAAGGTCACTAACTTGAAATACTACATTTAAATTTACTTAATGGACTGTCAAATATATAAAATAAAATAACAATATTTCAAAGTGAAATATGGCTGGCAGACTGGCTCTTTAAAAAAAGTGTCTTGATTTGTAATAAAATTTAAATTTTCATATAAAAAATAAGGAATCAATTTATAAATTGCTTATGACCATTTCAAACAACATGAAAATTTAAAAAAAATAATTAAAATAAAAAGTCGGTTCCCACTATTATACAGTCAAAGTAAAAAAAAAAGAAAATCAATTGTTAATTTTTTTTTACTTTTAAATTATTTATATTTAATTTATTTTATACTCGAATGAGCTAAATAATAAAAAAAAAGAAATAGACATAGAGAAAATGCTAGAAAGATTTATTTCCTTCTCGTTTCTAAGACCGTTATAGAATCCGAAATTTTTCGCGGAAAGAAGAGAGTGTGCAGGTCACTCACAGATGACGTCATTAGATGTCTTATCTCCCGTCTCATGAATTCTATATTAAATACGATAACGGTAGAAAGTGTTTCAACAAAACTGTTTCTAACAAATTCCATAATTTATAGACGAGAGAGCAATTAGATATTTATGTCTATATTGGTACCTTTTAATGATTTATAACTACGTTAATTATGCAAACGATCTTTAATTTATCTGACGTCTACTTGTGTATTTTTTTTATTCAATGGGAATAATAATAATAAATAAAAAGAGAAATTGTTTATGTTCACACGAATATAGAAGTTATTCTAAAAAAAAAAATTTTGTGTGGAGTAGTAAATATAAGGAAATATATTGCTGTTAAATGAAAGCGCATCACTATTGAAATTTTATTAGAAATTAGCAGTTAGAGATGATTTTAGTACGTAATGTCAGAGGCATGATAACACATGGGTCAATAAGTCCCGAAACTAACCAGTAAAAACACATTTTTTCCGAAATTGGACTTTAGTCTCCTTTCATAGCGATATTAATCCACCATTCCAAGGTTTTTCTAAACTATGGATGTCTTTTTTATAGAACGATTTTTTTGGCCTCAAAATAGGGTATAACCTAGTGGTTGGCGCGAAATCTATTTCGCTGGAGCATCTTAGAGAGATCTGAGAACAGGTAGAGGTCAGATGGGGCTAAATCAGGCGAAAATGGGGGTGTGGAAGTAATTCGAATCGTAAATCGTTCGATTTCACGATCGTTTTCAAGGATTGTGGATCAGTGGTGAAACAAATGTAGCGTCAATTAAGTTCTAAATCAAATACAAAAAATTATAACGTTAGTTAGCGTTTGCTTTTCGAAGTGAATAGGCCCTACATAATCTGATAATGGTAGAAATTTTTGTAGTTTATCTATATTATTCATTTTTAACTTTGCCCATCAACCGTAGGTTGGGCAGGTAAAGTTTATGTAATGGTAGAAAAAATCAAAATTTTTCTGAAGCTGCCAAAATGCGTTTTGTGGTCCCCTGAATCCATTTAAGTAGTTTTTGGAATGATGTCTGTGTGTATGTCTGTGGTAATTTTTTTAGTTAACGAAAACTCAAAAACTATTTGAAAATTTTTTTTGAAATTTTGCAGACATAAACTAGAGGAAAAGGCCAAGAACTGAAAAGCTTTTGGGGGCGCTCTAGACGGGGGGGGGGGGGGGATATATGAGTACCTAATTTGTTTAAAATTTGTTAAAAAATTATTTAAATTTGAAAATTTAGCATAGAAACAGAACAAAATCAAAACAAATAAACAAAAGCATTGCATTATTTCTTTGAATGGACAAAGTTGTACGCTCGGCCGACCCATTATTTTATTTATTTTTTTTTTTTTATTTCATTTAAGGTCTTTTCGGCATCGAAGTCCATTTAAGCCCCGTCTCTATTTATTTTTGGATTGGTAGCCAATACAATTGAAATAAATTTTAGTAGCATGAAATGCGAACCCTTGACCACTAGCAAAAGGGGCAAAAACTCTATCACTGAGCCCTGGCCCAAGGGCATATTAACTAGTAACTAAAATAAACATCAATTAATGCCAAAAAATGTCTTTTGTTATTTTATTAATAATAAGAATCGTGAAAGCTTAAATCATTTAATATTTTCATTAGTACTCCAAAAAATGAATACTAATGATTTCTTAATTAAGGTCAAAGGAGATATTAATTATTTTTCTTTCCACCTATTCCCTATTTAAAAATCATTTTAACTTATATTAAGATAATGATATAGATATATTTTCCCAGAAAAAAATTTTAATAAATCAATCAAGCAATTCATAAACGAAACTCTAGAGATAATTTGAGGCGATCGATCATAGAGAAACATTCAAATTAGCCAAAATAGCGCCTTTCCTGCGCTAAAAATAGAATAGAGATAAATCATACTTAAAGAGAAGAGATCTATCCTCTCATATAATTGAATCGTATGCTTTTTAACGAATTATGTTTCACGCTATTGTTTACTATTTAAGGCTTGAAGTCAAAAGAGAATGGGGAATAAAATAGTGAATCGAATTCAGTTAGTGTTTGTTAATGTATTTTTGAAAAAAAAAGTAAAAAATAAAAGGAATATTGAAACTTGGCCTTCTAAAATAGTTCACCTGGATTTATAATTCATTTTAATAAAATTTTAATTTATTCAGAGTGATTAAAATTTTTTTATTTGAACTGTAAAATTGTCTTCTTTGTGCAAATTCAGGTAACGCCCTAAGAAATGTTCAAGTTTGTGATATGAAACATGCGTGGTAAGAGAGGGTGAGGCTCATTGATGAAGTGACAAAGAGATATCTTAGAAAGCCCCCCTGTCTAGACGTGAAGCTTCTAATAATTAAGAAAGGCGAGGGTCCGCCGCAGGCGGGGCCGAGCCAGTTGGAGGATCCAGGGGGGCAAAGCTCCCCTGTCTAGACGGTTAGTTATATATTAATATTTAATTTGGACTTGGTGAATTAAAAGGTTTTTTACTTTCTCTTACCTATGTATATATGTAATATATATATAGAGAAAGTATTGGATTCATGTCAAAAATTCGATGTCGAGATTTTGATGGATATACACGTTTTGAGGTCCCCTGAATCCAAAAAAGTGGTTTTCGCGACATGGTCTGTCTGTGGGTGTGTGTTCAATTTTAAGCATGAAGGAATTGAGCTACGAGGTTGAAATTTTATATTTAAGTTAAACACCCCCCGGGACCGGAAAAATAAGCTTTTAATCAAAATCGGCCAAAGAGTACTAGTACTTTACTGATGTACTTTTTCAGTTTTTTTCGATTTTCTCAAAATTTGCTCCAACGATTTTTTTTTTAATTCAAAAATCAATTATTTTTTAGATTCTCTATAAAATGTATATTCTCATTTTGCAATTGAAATCTTCTGAAGACCACTTTACTCTTGTATTTCATAGGAAAGATAAGAGAAATGGTTGCCATGGTAACAAAATATAAATATTTTCCCATACTTATAAATTTTACATCTGAATTCAAATGTTCCGTACTGTCGGAAACTAAATACATGTCGACACAAAAAATCTGGTGTGACAAGCACAGAACACAACTTTCGATTACCAAAGGTAAGAGAAAGTTGTGTGCTGTGCGCCAGTCACAGCAGATTTTTAAACTTATTTATAAAATTTGTGCTGATTTAGAAATCATGAATTTTCCAATGCTTATTAAGTTAAATATATGAACGAAGGAATAATTATCTTTGTGGTTGTTTGGCTCATTCAGGAGAATTATTAATGATTTGTAAAGAGAGAGCGTTTCATTCAGGTGACCATCGAAAAAGTGAAATGCGTGAATAAATCGAAATGAACTTTTTTTTCAGCACATTGGCTCCGAAAAAAAAGGTGACTTGAATGCCTTGGGAAATTGCTAATTGATTGTCGCTAAAATAGATATGGTGAATGGGAAAAAAAAGGGGTCCGGGATGCTGCAGCCGCTGCCTGGACCATCAGTACCCATTTCCTCGGGCAAGTGACCGCTAGGCGGCGTTGCAACATGTGCTTAACGGTGCACTAATCTTTGTACACAACCAACGGTCAGAATAACTGAAATCTATTTCTGATTTGCCAATAAAAGAATTCTTATTTAGAGGCCTAGAAAAAATGCTTATTTAGCTTTGGTTTAATTTTTTTTCTTTGTCAAATAAGGAATAAATTATTCATTTCATTTATTTAAAAAATAAATAATATAACCACAAGGTTGAAGATATTATTTGGATAACATGTATCAAGAAAAAAGGAGACTCAGAATCCAGAGAAATTTGCAATTATCTATGTTTCGTTTAATGCGGACATTGCGGTTAGTGAGAAAATAATTCAATTTCTAAATATATCGTAGTTCCGGGCTGACCGAGCTTCACCTCAATGGATTTTGTTTTGATAAAATACTAAAAAAGTACATCAGTAAAATACTAGTATTCGAAGATATATTTTCTTTAGTCGAAGATATATTTTCTCTGGCTGGAGATTGTCTATATTATTGATACTGTGCTAATCGACCAAGGATTTCTGAGGAAGAGGGCGATTAGCACCCGAAACGTCGACGAGCACAGTGAAATAAAATAGAGTTTTATTTCTCATCCTGGCTACGCAGCCTCGAATTTTCCCAAATTAAAGTGTCCTTCAAACAATTTTGAGCGCAAAATGAGAATATAGATTTTACAGAGTATCTAAAATTTTTTTTTTAGGTGCGAACCTCATTCGAAGTTTTTTTTTTTTTAGTCTCATCCCATCTTTTCAAACTCAGGTTTCGTCCAGGTCAAAGTTTCGGTTCGAAATTTTTATATCTTCGAATATTAGTATTATACTTATGTATTTTTACTTTCTCTTACCTATGTATATATGTAATATATATATAGAGAGAAAGTATTGGATTCATGTCAAAAATTCGATGTCGAGATTTTGATGGATCTTCACGTTTTGAGGTCCCCTGAATCCAAAAAAGTGGTTTTCGCGACATGGTCTGTCTGTGTGTGTGTGTGTGTGTTCAATTTTAAGCATGAAGGAATTGAGCTACGAGGTTGAAATTTTATATTTAAGTTAAACACCCCCCGGGACCGGAAAAATAAGCTTTTAATCAAAATCGGCCAAAGAGTACTAGTACTTAACTGATGTACTTTTTCAGTTTTTTTCGATTTTCTCAAAATTTGCTCCAACGTAAAATTCAAAAATCAATTATTTTTTAGATGCTCTTTAAAATGTATATTCTCATTTTGCAATTGAAATCTTCTGAAGACCACTTTACTCTTGTATTTCATAGGGAAGATAGGAGAAATGGTTGCCATGGTAACAAAATATAAATATTTTCCCATACTTATAAATTTTACATCTGAATTCAAATGTTCCGTACTGTCGGGAACTAAATACATGTCGACACAAAAAATCTGGTGTGACAAGCACAGAACACAACTTTCGATTACCGAAGGTAAGAGAAAGTTGTGTGCTGTGCGCCAGTCACACCAGATTTTTTTTAGTATTTTATCAAAACAAAAAACCATTGAGCTGAACTGAAGCTCGATCAGTCCGGAACTTTGAAATTGAATTATTTTCTTACTAGCCAAAATGTCCACATTAGACGAAAATAAATATAAAAATAATGATTTAATTCCTCTGGATGCTGAGTCTCCTTTCCATGAGCATTCTTTTTTATTTTTCAAGTCAACTTTGGGGTTTAGATTTCATTCTAAAATTTTTTTTCTTAATATCTGTGATCCAAATAATAATAGGATGGTTTTTGGCAGAAACTGAACCACGGCCGAAACAGAAACTTCGGTCTGTTCCTAATAAATAGTAATTTAATAATTTAATTTTTCTGGTTGATTAGTCTTTTTAAGAATTAAAAGAATTTGCTTTTTGTTCCCTGATACGGAATGGGATTCCCTCCGAATTAGTCCATCTTAAAATTCTCCTCATTTAAAAAAATATTTTTCTTTGAATTTCAGCGAGAAATAGGAAATATCATCGTGAACACACGGAAAAAAATAAAAAATCTTACTAAAAGTGTCATATTATAGACACACCTTTAACGATTTCTACATTTTCATTTCGCCATGTTATTGTGTGGGCTTTAAACGGCATTAAAGTCTCCCGATTGAAATACGAGTATATATCACCGGGTGGTGGAATTCCCCCACCATGAATAGCTTGAACGACCTTAACTCACCTTGGCAGGTGCCAACAACAACAACTACTTATGCATGCATACGATGAGCCTTTACTCTATACACAGGGGCCAAGGCCGTCCTTGTCCAAAGGTCCTCTAATATAATTAAATTTGACATACGTATCGATTGAAGATAAATGTCTTCTCTTTACGCAATCATAAATTGACACTATTTATTTTATTATATAAACAAAAACAATTTCTCACGATTAATATAATTTTTGATTAAAATTTCTGAATAAAATAATTATTTTTCTTGTTGTTATATAAAAGAGGTAATCCTCTTTTATGACAATATCAAATACTTTTATATTATTTCCTTATATAATGTTAATTTATTAAATCGATAAGACGGGTTGTTGCTTCACTTGGGATGAGATCTTGTTAAAACATCACTTTCTACGTTGGTCAATTGAATATGTTTTTTACAACATTTTTATACATATATAATAATAAATATATATGTATAAAGAGAAAGTAATCAATTTAAAAACAAGAAGAGATTATTATTTCTAAGGAGTGAATGAATTTAATTTGTTTTTGTATATATAAAATTTAATTTTCTCAAATCATAATTTCAACTTTTTATTTGAACTTTCTTATTGAAGTGATCAAAGAAAAATATTAATTAGTAAGAAAGATGGATTGACGATTTCAAAAAGTTAGTTGGAAAATACTTTATTGCACAAGCAAGAAATTATGCAGAGTTCTATTGAAAAGAGGTAAGTAGAGAACAATGTAAAATGATAAATGGAAAAGAGAAGAGAAGCACTAACGAAATAACAATGTAATTTAGCTAATCACTATGAAAATAAAAAAAAAATAAAAAATTTTGGGTTAGCAGAAGGCTTTTAGGCTATAAAAAAAATCAAATAATTTGGTTTTAAGTTTTAGGTCACTAATGAAGATGAAGTGAACCATTTTGAAAATAAAATATTTAAGGAATTAAATTAAAGCAAATATGTTCAAATTAAAAAACATAACGAAGGGAGGAGAATAGTCTTAGAAATTATGCGGATATCTATTAATTAATAAACAAAATAGATAAAGAAAAATGAAAAATATGCTGTGACTGATCGCACAGCACACAACTTTCTCTTACCTTCGGTAATCGTAAGTTGTGTACTGTGCTTGTCACACCAGATTTATTGTGCCGACATATATTTAATTTCCGACAGTACGTTAAATTTGATTTCAGATGTAAAATATGGGAACATATTTATATTTTGTTGCAATAGCAACCATTTCTCCTATCTTTCCTATGGAATACAAGAGTAAAGTGGTCTTCAGAAGATTTCAATGGCAAAATAAGAATATACATTTTTAAAGAGAATCTAAAAAATAATTGATTTTTGAATTTTAATCAAAATCGTTGGAGCGAATTTTGAGAAAATCGAAAAAAACTGAAAATCTACATCAGTAAAGTACTAGTACTTTTTAGCCGATTTTGATAAAAAGCTTATTTTCACGCCCTAGGTGGGTGTCTAACTTGAATATAAAATTTCACCCACACACACACAGAGACAGACAGATTATGTCGCGAAAACGACTTTTTTGGATTCAGGGGACCTCAAAACAGGTATATCCATTAAAATCCCGACATCGAATTTTTTACATGAATCCAATACTCTCTCTATATATTAACATATATAGAGGTAAGAGAAAGTAAAAAACACCTGCTTAGATTAGAAATACAAGCCCTCGGAGGCTAGGCTCAAACGAATACAAATTAGTAATTCAAAACAAAAGACAATAAACGAGTGGGGTATGGGGGGAATATAGAATAACAACCACCAAGATCGATGTTAAACAATGCCAAAACACGGCTGAAACTCGGGTTGGTGGTAGAGCAAGCATGTGGAATGTCCCCCAATAGCAAATATAATTGAAAATCTAATTGAATAAAACATCTCAGCAGGCGGAAGGGGAAATTAAAAATGAGAAGAAATAAACTCAAAGCAAACTATTTTCTTTTAAGGAAAACCTGGCCAAGATTTTAACAAGAATGGTATGATTTCACTCTACCGCAAACTTAGCGCACGAGAACAAAATTTTATCAGTCTAGAGAACTACCGGAATTTTATAAATTTTATTGATTAAGCGTAATATTAAAATATAAATTTAAATTGATCAAAAGGGAAAAATTGTTATAATTGACACTTGGCTCAGAGACTGTATAAAGGACAGAGATCCGTTTGCTGTGAGCAAAAAAAAATATATATTGGCTATCAATTAATTTAAATAAATATGAACGGAATTTAAATAGCTTCAGAAGCTCCGACTTAAAAAAAAATAAAAATTATAATTATAGCTTGAATTAAAGATTCATCAAATTTTTTATAGAATGTCCTAGACCTGCTTAAAGGTTTTAATTAAAGTTCTCAAATTAACCTGTGATTAAAATATTAAGTCGGATGAGGTTTGAGTATTAAGAAGAAAACGTTAAGGTTAATGAGGTTGAAAGCAAATAAATTTTGATTTAACAGTGTAATGGTGAAAAAAAAAGAAAAATGTTTTTTTTTAATAATTAAGTACGCCAAATTAATGCTGTATTATTAATATAATGAATTTCTGTAAATATTTAAAAGAGGTCAAGTGTGAATTTCTATACTTGAAGATTAAAAAAATTTAAATAGAAAATAATTATCGTTTTATAGGTACTAAGATTTTAGAGGGAAAAAAAAGTGGAAGTGGGGAGTAAGTAGTATAATTAAACAATATATTAAGGGAAAGGATCCGACCTAGAGAACCAAAGAAAATTTAAAAAAAAGATCAAATAAAATTATGAAAATTAATGGAGACCAGGAAAAGGGAAAATAAAAACTTTCTTCGCTGTTGAAAAAGTTTTAAAACCCAAATGTTTTTAATATTATTAAAATAATGAAATCATATTTATTCAAAGAATCAATTTCAAATTTTACCTCAATTTTTTTTTTTTTTCATCATCATGAATTTCCCTCTTTTTTGACTCATTTGAAAAATAGTTGTACGGAAATAAAAATCATGATTTAAAAATTTTCTGCTGTTTTCTAGTGTCCTATTTAAAGAGTGGAATTCCATTTGAATAATGGAGGAAAGTTGTAAATTTTATTCCATGAATGAAGTGAATGAGGCTGGCTGGCTGGTCTGACTGCCACTTACAATCACTTAATAACCAGAGCCTATTAACATCTACTAACCGAACCAAATGGTTAGAAATAAAATTTGTGTAATGAATAAGGTTTTAGAAAATATGCGAAGGTAGAAGATTTATTAGAAAATGAAGAAAAATATTTTCAGCTCAAAATTCTACTATATCCAAAACGTCGACAAAATATGAATAGTACTGTTAAACACCCAACAGGTCATTTATATGGATAGAGATTACAACGATTATCGTCTAAAGTCTTAAATGGCCTAAGTTGCCAAAAAGACTATGTGAATGTGTGTGTGAGTGTGAGTGTGAATGAGAAAAAAGTGTGAATGTTTAAAAAAAAAAAAAAAAAAAAACACCCAACAGTTGATTTTCTGAGGGCCAGGTCTATTATACTAAAATTTAGTTTTAGAATGTTAAGAAATAAGGCTACCACTGCTCTATTTGAAAAAAAAAAATTAATTTTAATGTAAAATTTTAAAAATTAATACTTAAAAATTTGATTTGTATTTATATTCTGACAATCAAGTACAGAATGCGCCTTTAAAATACCGAAATTAAGAACAAAATGTGTGCTATGCGACCAGTCACACCAGATTACCCCCTTCCCCCCGAGAAACACCTCTAGATCCGCCCTTGGTTTGAAGTGGGGGACTCTGATCAAACCATATATTTTGAAGGAGAAATATTTTTTTCTCAATAATGTTAATAATATTCTCAAGATTTAATGAAAAACCCTATAAATAATAATAAATTTTTGAGAATCGTCAAATTGAAATATTATATTCCTGCTACACCTGTTAGCTACCATAATCAAAAATTGTTGTAAGAGGAAAAATTGGTCGTCAAAATGAAGCTACTCAAGGAAAATTAGCTTGATAGTAATAACTTTTAACTTTCTTTTTATAAAAATGGGCCCGGAATCCTGAACTATATCTATCTAGGCCTATATGTTTTCCGAAATCGAGTTAATAGAGGGGCATTTTTAGGGAATGACAAAAGCTCAGAGCCAAAATGAATTGAAAAAATCTCTAAATTTAAAAAAATCTGGTGCGACTAGTCGCACAGCACACAACTTTCTCTTACCCTTTGGCAAGAGAAAGTTGTGTAATGTGCTTGTCACACCAGATTTTTTGTATCGACATAAATATTCTCGCATTTTTATTTTTTTTTCCTTCCACCTCCACATTGGTCAATATATTTTATTCAAATTGAAAAAAAAAAAACTTCCACAGTATTATCTATCCATATTTAAAAGTATGTTAATAATACAATACTAAAAAATAAAGAAATAAATTCACAAACAACTTTAGTTTATTGAATATTTTTATTTTCATTGGATTAATAAAATTCAGCCTGATTATTCTCAATTTCTAAATTTATAATTTAGAAAGTTGATTGCCTAGTGACCCTAACACTCAACTATGTATGTAAATATTCCCCCCCCCCCTCCTATCCATTCACTTAATTCAATGCTCGTAATTTTTTCTATTTGTAAATCAAATGATAAGAAAAAAATTATTTTTATCTGCATATCTATGTATATATTTTTATAGATGTTTGGTCATATGCTAAGTACTCCATTGTCTTGTCCGATGTGGGTCCTGCGAAAGCGAAACTAGGCCTAATGGATTAATTAATTATCCCTGGCACCTTGATTTTTTTTTTATTATGTCGAATTCATTATCTTATTATAATAGAAATTTAAGGAAAAAGGCCTGGAAAGTGTTATGTACTTTTTATTTAATAAAAAAGAAGAATTTAATTAATATAAATTAATTAACTGTTAAATAGAAGAGGTATTCAATTTGTAGGGAAATATGAATTAATACGAGACAAATAATAAATATGGGTGTTAAAAAAATTTACAGAAAATTGATAATGTTTCTTGGAGCAGAAACAAGAGTTGTTTAATGATCCAATGGAGTTTGCTTCCCGTTCTGGGCGATAAAATCTATTTAATATTGTTTGCATTTCTAAATAGACTTAAATGCCGAAAAGATGATAAAAATTTGGTAAACCGATAATATAAAGAGAGGAGAGTGCAATTTCTGAGGATAGTATGGCTAAGAGATTTTCTTATGAGCCGTTCAAAAGATTTTATTGAAGCTCAACTAAGAAATAAAAATTATTTTATTTTTGAATCAACGTTCATTCTACTCAAAGATGAAATTAATTAAATCGAAGTTCCGTTCACAGTTGGAAAACAAATAACTAAAATATTTATCAAGAATTTCAATTTCTAATTAACAAAATGAATATCAAAAATAAAAGTCAACATTACAAATTAATTACAACAAAGAGTAAAAAAATGTAAAAGTAGTCAAAATTTTTTACAGTTTAGAAAACTTTTTCATTTGTATGCCAAGTACTTTAGGCAAGGAGGTGATAAGCCGAGGGGATAAAGCAGTTAATAGCAGCTTATAATCCTAATTTGAAGACTAGTTTTGCAAAAAATTAAACTCTATTTGAGATGCCTCCTCATGAGGAAGGAAACGGGAACCCACCCCCCAGTATTATTCCTATGAAATTTACCTCTCAGATTATCCACAACGTATCAGTACTGACTGAAGAACTAAGAGGGAAAACTTAGGCGTAGGTCCTACCTAATATTTTCAAGGAGGTAACTAGGGCCCTTGCTCTAAAGAGTCTGGTTACCCCCGGTATATAAAATAGAAGTCTCTATAGGGACTAATGTTAAGATCTTTCTTATAAGAAAGATGAAGAAAATAACAAAATGGAGCTTTTTTTGGAAAACTTTAAAGAAAACAAGTGACGTTTCAATCCTATATTGGAATTATCTTCAGTCAGTAGTAGTTTAATCAACAAAAGTTATAATTTACGTTTTTATGTTGCCACTTTATGCAATATAGGAAAAATAAATTATAACTTTATAAACAACAAGCGTGAGGATGATCACGATATAAGTTCGGCACGTCGCTTTTGTTTGAATTAAATAAAGTTAGCCAAAAAAGCTCCATTTTTGTTATTTTCTTTATCAACTAAAGACCTTATAAGAAAGATTTAACATTAGATGAATTTCTCTAAGCCAGTGGTTTCCAAACTTTATGCTACCACGCCTCCCTTAAAAATATTTAATCTTATGACGCCTCCCCCCCTCCCATTTTATAAAATAATACAAAAACAAAAATTTTTAATGTTAAAAAATATAAATTTATATAAAAATATTTTTTTTATTTATTTTTATTAAAACTACCAATAATTTGGAAAATTGGTCCTGGTGGCCAATATTCGCGCCTCCCCTTAGAATAGTCCGCGCCTCACAGTTTAAGAAACACTGGTATAAGGGTATTTTTTGTTTTATGGCTGGTGGAATTTGTATCAGGAATGAAAGTTTGAAGAAAACGCAACCAGAATGTTTTCTTTAAAAATATATTTTAACAGCTTACTTTTCGGCCTTGGTCAAAGTCATCCTCGGATGACCACTAACAGCTCCGAGGATGGCTTTGACCAAAGCCGAAACGTCAGCTGTTAAAATATATTTTTAAAGAAAAAATTCTGTTTGCGTTTTCTTCTAACTTTCATTCCTAAAGGAAAATATTTTTTTCAAATCTTATTTTCACGCTCTAGGGGGGGGGGGGGTGACTAACTTAAATATAAAATTTCAACCTCCTAGCTCAATTCCTTCATGCTTTAAATTGAACCCAAACAGACACACAGACAGAACATGTCGGGAAAACCACTTTTTTGGATTCAGGGGCCCTCAAAACGTGTATATCCATTAAAGTCTCGACATCGAATTTTCGACATGAATCCAAAACTTTCTCTCTATATATATGTATATCAACTTATACATATAGGTAAGAGGAAGTAAAAATTCAAATCCGAATTGAGATTAGTTCTTTATACAAAAAGATGCGGTAACTCACCCCAGTAAAATTCTAAGTGGACTAATCATTTCTTACTTTTCTACCTAATGAAAAAAACCCCTACAAAATTCTGCACGGGATTCGATGGGTTCCTAAGTTACCCAGTGTTATTACTATCTCTTTATGAGAGTTTCGATATCTTCAAAAATTAATTCCGCCCCAGTAATAATAAATTTTAGAATGACATTAAAATGTTTCTACCCCAATATCCTATTTGCTAAATAGTGAATATAAATTTTAACTCAAACGGAATGCACTTAATTTTTAGTAAAATATTAAAAAACATTAATATCCCTGCGCATTATAGGGGATGGGGCATAACCCCCCTCTTTAAGGAAATGCGAGCCTTCACCGCGAAATTACTCTCAAAATAATTTGAATACATTTATAAATAATTATTTTAATTTTTATTTTATTTTAATTTTCAACCCTTAATCCACTCCTGTGTAAAAGTATATTAAGGAAATTTGATTAACAAAAATATAGGCCATATAGAAAGTACCTATATAAAGGTAAATAATGGTGACTTAAGATAAAAAAAATGCCAAAAAAAAAGATAAAAAATAAAAAACTAATTTTTTTTCAATGACACGTACACTCCCCCTCCCCCTTTCAACAGCTTATATTCTCCCTCTACCCTTAGTGAAATACAAAATATTTAATTTCATATTCAAAAGAATCGTTTTTCGCAGTCAAATTATATGTTTCTTTTCAACGATAAAATGCATAATAATTACCTTTAATAAGACTCTCAAGAGGGTGTGTTGGCTGACGGAGTGGTCAGGGTGGGTTACACTATATTAATTATTCACTTTGATTCACTTTAAACACAAAAAAAGAACAGCGCCTGCCGGCAGGCCGCGCACTCGACTGAACGAGAGATAGACTTGTCTCTCTCTCTTTGTATAGGAATAAAACAGATGAAAATAACAATTCCCTTTTTATTAAAAGTAAAAAAATACCTTTTGCTCTAATCTAACTATATTTAGAGCTGAAAAAGAATGTCAACAAGTGATTTGGAATATTCCAAGGCCTTTCTCAAATAATCAACCCTTCATCCCTCCTAATCAACCCTTAATATAATAAAATAATAATAAACGCTATTTTTTGAATGTTTTCTATTTATTTGACTTCGATTTAGCTAAAAAAATTTTAAAAACATTTTTTTTTTTTTTTCAATTTTTCAACCCCTTATCCAATTCTAATAAATAAAATAATTAACAATGCTATCGCCTTCAGCGAGCTTCGCGACTAGTCAGAAAAAAATTAAAACTCCTGGATCCGCCTTTGGGTTTTACACATAGTATAATTTTCTAGTATGAGTCTTACTTAGGGCCAGGTGGTTTTCAAACTTTATGTTACAACCCTCCCTTAAAAATATTTAATCGTATGACGCCCCCCCCCCCCCCACACACACATTTAATAAAATAATTCAAAAACAAAAATTTTTAATACTAAATTAAAAACTCCGTCCCAGAATTTTCTAAATTATTTTATTATTTTATTTATAAAACTAGCAATCATTTGGAAAATTGATCTTGGTGGCCAATATTCGCGCCTCCCCTTAGATTAGTCCGCGCCTCCC
>JAKCPI010018818.1:0-11624 GCA_023213315.1 Euborellia annulipes | reverse complement strand
CCAAAGCTCTAGCTGATGCTGAAAAGATTGTAGATTACTCAAGATTTCATTTTTTCGTGTTTCTCGGAAAATTTTATTAACAATTTAAATTTGATTAATAAAAATTTGTTGGATTGAAACATCCATTTCTGAGTATCATAAAAGTAATTATAAAAAATTTTAAATAATTACCTTTTTGAGAACCTTTTAAAGATATTTAAAAGACTTTGGTGGTGAAGTGTTGAAGAGACATCCCGAATTTTGCCTTTTATTTGCATGTTATTTGCTTTTAGGGGTTTGGTCTTCAGTGATCAGAATATTATGCAAAACTGGGATCTTATTGTTTTATTAGTCTCCAGAACAGCAGGCTTTGCTGGTCCTATGGATGAAGATCAAGCGGTTGAAGTCTTGATAGTATTAATATCTTTTTATTTAATAATCTGATGGTTTCCTCTTTTATTTTCCTAAAAAATTTATGTATCGCCGGTACTTACCCTGATCTTTTAATTGAAACTAAACCTGCACCTCAGGCTTGGTGAGTGGCTAGCATGCTGGCTCTCTATGCCAAGGGTCCGCAGGTTCGGAATCCAGGCAATCCGAGAATTTTATTTAAGCTATTTGGTTTAATTCAGTTATCACCTTTCCAGATCTGTTCGTCATCTTAGCCGACTGTGCGGAAAAAAACTTTTTTTACAAAAAATGCATTTTTTTCGTATTTATCTTAGGAAATAAAATTGTCAATTAACTTCGCCATCTTACCCGACTTTCCCCAAATAGTAATAGATATATTAGGCTTTCGAGAGCATTTGTTAATTTCAATTTTATTTTATTTTATATATTTATTAATAATTCTGTTTTTTCTACTTTTTGACTTTTTTAATAGACAAAAAGAAGTGGTAACAGAATTGATACAAACTGGGTATTTATTACATAGAGGTATTGTTACGATAAAACCTCGCGAATATATAGAACAATCACTAAAGGATGATATGATATTTGGTAATAAAATTTCTCTCCTTATTGGCGATCATTTTCTCTCCAATGCTATTATGGAAATGGCTAAAATAAAAAATCAAACGGTAAGGTTTTTGATTCTACTTTGGACCAAAATTTTATATCTAATCTATATTAAATTGCCTTGATGAGTGATGAGGTCAGGAATAAGTGAATAATGCACAGTCCTAACTCGGAGCATTTTCTCTTCAACTCTGAATATCCTTTACACGAGAAGCTAATGTCTTCGCTATGTTAGTGTCCTTTGAAGAATCATATTTAATTTAATTATGAAAGATGCGACAAATTGGAGAAACACGCTCCCTAGAAAGACTGGCAAAGACCAAGTATAAGTCTAGGTATAGATAAGTGGGATCGAAATATTTTTTTTTTCTTTTTTTTTTTTTTTTTTTTTTGCATTTAGACACCGTTTTTTTGAATGAAGGGTTCAAAAAATTATAAAGCATAAGCGTCTTTAAATTAATCCACTAAAAGGAAATATTAAATATATTTATAGTGAAAAAAAAAGACCAGGAGATTTCAAAGTTGGTTTACGCCAAAACATCATCTGTGCAATTTATCTTCCTCAGTTTGGTAAAATAAAAGCATGAATTTTTGACATTTTTTAAAAATAATAAATACATTGTTTCATTAAAAATATAAACCCACCACTTTTATATATAAAAAAAAGTAATCTTTGGAGAAGGTCGTTAAAGATTTTGATAGGGCAGGTTCAGCCAAATAAAAAGCCTTTATATGCTTCTCGACTCCGGAGACGTTTCGAGATATTTTTAATGTCTCATCTTCCAGTCCGTCTACAAAATGTACATATAAATAAAAGATTAGTTTTCGATATACAGTAAAAAGTATAAAATCCATTGTAACAAAATAAAAATAAAAAACATACGCTTACATCGAAAATTAGCATAAAGGTAGTCATTAATATACAGCATATGTACATATAAATTTTATATAATGAATACGCCTCGAAGCGTTCATGAGAGGATATATTCTCAATAGTTAAAATTCATTGCTCTCATGCATTTATATATGATTTTTTTAAAAAGTTTATTTCCATTGGTTCCTATTACGTGGGTCAGACGGGGCGTAAATTTTCAATCCGTCGGGAGGAACATAAATATAGCATTAGAATTAAAAAAAGATCAACAGCGTTGGCGTTTCACAGCTTAGAACACAATCATTCATTCGATTATGACAATGCAATGATAATAGCCAAAGAAACAAATACAGACAAACGCCTAACGCTTGAAAAATGCTATATTAAAACATTTGGGGGTAAAGCCATTAATTTCCACACAGATTGTGAGACCCTGGGCAACGTGTATGATGCGATTCTCTTCTCAGGGGCAGGCATGCGCTAATAATTAAAATAAAAATAAACAAACAACTAATTAATTTATTTATCAATTTTATGTAGTGAATTGTGGGCTTCAGCCATTTGGTTTGGTCAAAAAATAAAAACCGAAATGTCAAACTTAGATATTTTATATTTGATTTAAAAAATGAAGAAAATAATTTGTTCTATTTTTGCCTATATTAATACTTTGACAGGGATTAACTTTTCGATGCTCTGGAAATAAACTTTTTAAAAAATCATATATAAATGCATGAGAGCAATGAATTTTAACTATTGAGAATATATCCTCTCATGAACGCTTCGAGGCGTATTCATTATATAAAATTTATATGTACATATGCTGTATATTAATGACTACCTTTATGCTAATTTTCGATGTAAGCGTATGTTTTTTATTTTTATTTTGTTACAATGGATTTTATACTTTTTACTGTATATCGAAAACTAATCTTTTATTTATATGTACATTTTGTAGACGGACTGAAGATGAGACATTAAAAATATCTCGAAACGTCTCCGGAGTCGAGAAGCATATAAAGGCTTTTTATTTGGCTGAACCTGCCCTATCAAAATCTATTACGTTCACAGCCACCAAATCTTATTTATTTGAAGGTCGTTAAATTTATATACAAAGTAAAAAACCAGACTCAATGTCTTAATTCAAAATTTCAACACTCACAGTCAGATCGTGACAGACATTCAGGTAAGGCGGGGTCCGCCTTAGGCGAGTTAAGCGGCTAGTAGGTCGGTTGCTCAGGCTTTGTTGCTTTATTTTTTAAGGTTGCCTAAGCCGACAGAATTTTTTTTTATCTTACATATTAAGATTATTATATCGAGTGTTTTACTAATAGTTTTATTTCAATGTCATGCACAATATTCATGTGATATGATTTTATCATTTTTTGCTTTATTGCTTTTAGAATGACTCATTGGTAATTTAATACCTCGCCCCCACATCCATGGGCGTACCCAGCGAGGGGCAGGGGGTGCTTATAAAGTGATGAAATGAAACAAAATTAGGTAGGGCGATAGCGACGGGGACTCGTTAGGACTCGAGGGTTTTTATGCCTTTAATTCGAAGGCTTTTCCCCTATCTTTTATCTTTATATATATAATTCTTCTGTACGTTTGTATTAGGGTGGTCGCAAGAAATTGATGTCCGAATATCTTTGGCGGGAACCTCTAGAAAGTTGCTAAATTATGTAAAAGTGAGATAGGGAAATGATGAGCGTGATCGAATAACCCTAAGACCTGCCTCAACGGCCCTGAAGTTTAGTAAAACTTGATGGAGACATATCAAGGGAGCATTGTCTAAACTTCTAAATCATTTGTGGTATTTAAACCAAGAGCAGGTTGCTTTTGCTTTTTTTGATAATACTTTAGATCAGTGGTTCCCAACCGGTGTGTCCCGGCACCCAAGGGTCCCGCGAGAATGGCTATGGGGTGCCGCGAGATATTTAGATGAACAAAAAAAAAAAATAATAATAAAGAGGCCGGGAAAAAAAGTTAGCGATCGTGAATGTTTTTAAACTTTTCACTTTTCTTGACGTTCAGAAGAAATATTAAGGCTAAAATAATTCATTTTAATCCCTCCATATTTAATTCATGGCCCTTCGATTAAGAGGTGGAAATAACATAAGTAGGGGGCTCCCCCAAAAAACGGTACGGGCAAGGGGAAAACGGAGGTCATATTTGGATTCAGGAGGTCATTTTACTTAAGAATCTGATGAAATTATTTCGGAACTCGAAAAAAAATTTCATTACCCCTATTAGTGTTATTTGAAAATCAATGTGATGTGCCTCTTAACCATATTCGATTTTTTGCCCATACCATGAAAACCATTTGTTTTACTAAAGAATGTTAAAGGACTTTTTTTTAGTAAATTTAATGCTCTTCAAAAAATTACTGACGAACTTTTTTTGTTGGACTAACCGTCTAGGAGTTACAGATGTTAATAGTCAAATTTAGGGGAATCGATGAACTTTAGGGCCGATGAGGCAGGTCTTATCGTTATCCGATCGAGCTCAAACTTTCACGATCTACTTTTTACACCAATTGTCAACTTTTAAGAGATTCCCGCCGAAAATACAGCCAAAAAAAATTTTCTCCCCCTTATACCTTGCAACCACCCTAGTGTGTATGTGACCGAACTCCTCCTAAACGACTGAACCGATTTTGATGAAATTTTCTGTGTATGTTTGTGAGAGTCCCGGACAGGTTTTGTTTCACAAATAACAATAAGTTAATGAGTAATTAACCGTTAAAATAAGAAAAAAATAAAAATTAGGAGAAATAGTTGCCATGGTAACAAAATATAAATATTTACCCATGTTTACGATTTTTTTATTTATTTACATTTTGAATTGTAAAATATCGGCGTAAATTTTTTTGTCTGTGTACCGGGAGAGTCCCGGAAAGGATATTATTCACAAAAAATCTTAAGTTCATGAATAATTTACCGTTAAAATAATCTCTATCTATATATATAAAATATATTATAAAAATGAATTGGAAAAATGTTTGTATGTACCGGTATGTATATATGTATATGTTTTATAGAAATCAACAATTTTCAATGAAGGCGAGCAAGGGGTCCAGGGGGCGCAGCCCCCTTGCTAGAGTAAGGTCTCCCCCCGAAGGCGGGGCTTTGCGTTTAGTATATATATATATATATATATGAAAAAGCTATGTCACAATCTGGACAATACATCAGTAAAGTATTAGCACTTTTTGGCCGATTTTTTTGTGTCATGTGCCAGAGGGATGCCAAAAATTAACTATGAAATTTCAATTTCCTAGCTCTTTTTTGTTCTTGAGATATTTTATTCACAGACACACACCTCAAAACGTGTATATCCGTCAAAATCTCGACATCGAATTTTTGACATGAATCCAATACTTTCTCTATATATTATCATATATAGAGGTAAGAGAAAGTAAAAGCATTTAAGACTCATTTTTTTTTTGAGAAAAACTCTTGCTTTTCAATGGGCAAATTCTACATTTTCTGGAATTTTTCGCGCCTCCCTTATTAAGAATATCGAGATCCAAATATTTTTTCTGAGCTCTCCGTAACGTCCTCTACAAGACTAAAAAAATTTCGTTTCAAAATTCCAAAGGGAAGATGGTCAAACAGAGTGTGATAGATATACGGACGGACACTCCGCTAATATATATATTGTACTCAGGTGGCCAAATAACTAAAAACCAGCCTTGAAATACACATCTATGTATTTCATATCCACATCTATAGATACGTTTTGAAGCCCCCTGAATCCGAAAAAGTGTTTTTCACGACATCGTCTGTCTATGTGTCTGTGTCTGTGAACAAAATATAGAATTTCAATTGAGATTGTCACAGATGTCACAACCTTTATAATCTTAGCTGAATTGTACCTGAAGAAGGCCACAGAATAAGTGGCTGAAACGTTGTAATCTTTACAAATAAACCACAGTTAAACCGCAAATCAAATTCTTTTACTAAAAATATCTCATCAACGATAAGACCTACGAGGTTGTAATTTTATATTTAGGTTAGGCACCCCCCTGAAGCCTGAAAATAAGCTTTTAAACAAAATCGGGTAAAGAGTACTAGTTCTTTACTAATGTACTTTTTCAGTTTTTTTTTTCGATTTTCTCAAAATTCGCTCCAACAATTTTGATTAAAATTCAAAAATCACTTATTTTTTAGATGCTCTTAAAAATGTATATTCTCAATTTGCCTCGGGGATATAGCCCCCCCTGCCCCCTTCCCTGTCTGCGGCCCTGGCTATAACAAATATAGAAATGAACAAATAAAAATGTATTCAAGTATTTTAAATAAATATAATGTAAAATTGAATATATTATTTCACTTTTATTGATCTAAATACAAGATACTTAAATAGAAATCCCTGGACCCCACAATAGATATATTAAACATACGAGTTTACCGAGACCAGAATCGCTGGTCACCAGTAGCGTAGCCAGGATTTCTGCTTGGGGGGGCCCAAAAGTTTTTGAACCCCCCCCCCCCCCTTTTCCAAGAAACTTAAAGTGGAGAAATTTTTTTTTAGATAATATAATAATTATAAATAAAAAAGAACTTTTTTTTCTTGAAATAAAAAATAATTTTAATACAAAATTCGTAAATATTAGAGATTTTTTCAATTATTTAAAAGTTTTTTTTTAGATTTTAGAATTTAGGAGAGTTAATAAAATAATTATTTAAAAAAAAAAAAATCATTAGGGAAAACAATAGGTATTTTTTTGTTTTGGAGAAGGCTTTGGGGGGGGGGGCCCGGCCCCCTGGCCCCCCCCCCCCCTGAATACGCCACTGCTGGTCACATTTACAATTTGTGAACCAGTGTATAAGGATCTCGGAGAATAAGAGAATAAGTAGTCAGATATATGCCCCGGTTAAAAATTTTTTTTTTTTCTCCGGTTTCTATATCTGAAACACACTTACTTTGCCACTGGCCAAATGGGTTTTCCGACGGCCATTTAATTAAGTTAAAAAAAAAAAAAAAAAAAAAAAACAGTATTGTTTAAAGTCTTAAATGGCCTAAGTTGCCGAAAAGACTGTGTGCATGTGACTGTGAATGAGAAAAAAGTGTAAATGTTTTTTTAATAAAAAAAAAAATAATACAAGAAACAAATGGAAATTGTTACCCCCATGGTTATTGTTGCGAAGCCGGTGACCCACCATTTCATCAATATCAAACCTAATATTTATAATATTTTATTTATATTAAAAATATTCTTACAAACGTAATTTTTTTCTTGCCCACGGGGAGTAGTTGGTAGCGTGTCCACCTTCTATACCGAACGTCGCGGGTTCGGATCCCAGGCAGTCTGATAATTTTATTTAAGTTTATAACAAATTGTGGCTGTTATACAATTGGATTAATGATACAAAAAGAGGATGCAGCCAATAATAAAAAGCATCTGTTTTTGTTAACACTCTTTATTTCGGAACGTTTCGGCTATGATCAACTTCAGCCCTCCAAGAGTATATTTTATATTATTAACATACAAAACAGATGTAGTCAAATTAGTTATAATACAGTACATGTGTATTTGGTCGTATGTATATTTAAATAATCATTACCCACAAGAGAGCATGAGAGCAAAGCCTTGAATCTATTCTAATTTTATTTAATTTGGATACCAAATGGCTTAAATAAGAATTCCTGAACCCCCAATATGTACATTAATCAATAACGGGTATTGTTTAAAGTCTTAAATGGCCTAAGTTGCCGAAAAGACTGTGTGAATGTGAATGAGAAAAAAAGTGTGAATGTTTAAAAAAAAAAAAAATAATAATAATAATAATAATTTTTTTTCATTTTTCAATAAATCAATCATTCATCCAAATATTTTTTTATTTTTATTTTTCTTTAATCCGTCACCTTATCTTTATATATTTATTTTCAAAGTGATTATATAACATAACCTCCTAAATGTTCAAAATAACAATAAACTTATTATTAACTGTAGACAAGGGCGGATACAAGGGGGGGGGGGGTAAAGGGGGTAATTACCCCCCTGAGATTTGAGAAAATATTTTTTTTGGGAAAAAAATTGTGTTTTTAATATAAAATTTTACAAATTAATACTCAAAAATTTGATTTGTATATAAATTCTGGTAAACAACTACAGAATGCACCTTTAAATTACCGATAATAAGAAAAAATTGTGTGCTGTGCGACCAGTCACACCAGATTACCCCTCCGAGAAACTCCTCTGGATCCACCACTGACTGTAGATAAAGTTCCAAAATATTTTTTACTACGTAATGACTATATATTTTTTTCTAGTTATTTTTATTAGTTATTTAATTATTCACTACCTTATTCGATTAGATTAGAAATAGAAAAAAACAAGTTTGTGCTCGGTCTTGAGTAGGCTAAGCAAACATTCCTTCTCTTCTTACCCTTTTGTTCACTATAATGGCATTTACTAGATATTTTTTTACAATAATTCATAGAGGAGGAGGATGTTCTTCTTACCTTTTACAAAAAGCTAATATTTTACAAATCGAGGTCAAATATCTTTCAACGATTGAGCAAACTTTACCGAACCATAGAATGGAAAGGAAAAAAGCTCTAGCAGAGGCTGAAAAGATTGTAGATTACACAAATCCATTTTTTCGGGTTTTCTCGGAAGAAAATTTAATTAACAATTTAAGTTTACTTAAGAATAAATTTATCGGATCGAAACATCCAATTCTGAGTATCGCAAAGTAAATATTAAAATTTAAAATATTCCTTCTCTTTCGCTTGTTTCCCAGATTCACCTTTTTGTGATGTGAGATTATAAACCTTAAATTGAAATTCAACTTTTATTTACAAGGATTTTAACCTCTTGGTACAAATCCTTTTCCATATTGTAAAAAGGTTCCTGAGATTTAACTTTTTTTTTTTAGCTCTTCAATTAATAGTTTATTGATGTTTTGTTTTTCTTTTAGAGATTTAGTCTTCAATGATCAGTATATTATGCAAAACTGGGATCTTATTGTTTTATTACTCTCCAGAACAGCAGGCTTTGCTGGTCCTATGGATGAAGATCAAGCAGATGAAGTCTTGAAAAAGTATTATTTGGCTGTGGTGATGATTGAATAAAGGAACTCTATGAGCAGGGCAGCCAGCGGAAATAAAAATCTTTTTTATTATTTGGTCGACGTTTCGGGAACGCATCGCTCCTATCTTCAGGACGAATTAATTGTTGAATAACAGATGAATAGTTTATATGTTATACACAACGAAAAAAATAACATATATTGTGCATAATAATTTATAAGTTGTATATTATGCTGATTGTCTAGCTTAAAGCTATTTACACACCTCTACAGCTTTAAGCTTATAAATTATTATGCACAATATATGTTATTTTTTTCGTTGTGTATACCCAGGCCAGGTCTGGCTGGTCGGCGATCGCCGAGGGCCTCCGGTTCAAGGAGGCCTCCAAAAGCCAAAAAAAAATACAAGTAAACAAAGGTTTTTTCATTATTAACATTTTTTTGTTTTACTGTTTTACAGCGACATAATCTTGCAAAAACAATTTTTGTCGTTTTTGTTGATATTCTTAACAAAAAATTTAAAATTTTTATTTTTAACTTCTTTATATATTAATGATTTATGTTATACTTCTATTACATTAGGCCATATTTTAGCATCAATGTATACTAGGAACCGACCGAATATTCGGTTTCGGCCAAAAATCCTGGTTTCGGCCGTAGTTTCAGTTTCGGCCAAAAAGTAGCCGAAACCTGAGTCTGAAAAGATGGGATGAGACTCGTATGCAAAAAAAAAAGGTCAAATGATTGCAAAAGCGGAAAAGGTGCGGTAAAAATTTAGTCTCCCTAAAAAAAAGGTAAAATGATATTCACGGGAGGGGAAAAAAATTTCCTGCAGGGAGAAAAAATTTCAAAAAAAAAAAAAAAAAAAAAAAAAAAAAGTAAAATGATATGAATTTTTTATAGAAAATACAAGTTTCGGTTTCGGCTGAAAATCTTGTTTCGGTCGGACCCTAATGTATACTAGGGTGTTGCATTAAAGTTTTGCTTAATGTAATGCAGCGTTTTTTTTTTGCATTGTGTTTTTTATTGTCATGTTCGTAGTTGGCCTTTCATTGAACTATCGTTCTGTTTTAGCCAACCATTCTTAAGTAGTACTGCAATTAATATTGGTCTTTCAAGTAGTTACAATTATTAATAAATTTAAATTTTGTGCTGATATAAAGATCAAATATTTCAATCATTTTAGCCTCTGGATTGTTTATATTCAATGTCATTTAAAGGTTAGCAAATAATATTGCTAAGATAAGACCTTTAAATTGCATTGTAAAATATTTAGCAAAATTATTCATTTCAACCAAATTATAAAAAAATTAAAACTATTTAAAACCACGTTAGCCGCATGCAGCAAACATAGGCTAACTATTTTGCCGTGAGAGGACATGGTGTCCTCGTTTTATTTCCGGCGGGGGGGGGGGCTCAAATCATCGTCTAGCCGAGGGCCACCAATGAAGCCAGACCGGGCCTGTGTATACCACATAAAACTATTCATCTATTATTCAACAATTAATTCGTCCTGAAGATGGGAGCGATGCTTTCCCGAAACGTCGACGAAATAATATAGATTTTTATTTCCGCTGGCTGCCCTGCTAAAAATGTATTATTTCTTTTTATTTAATGATCTTTTCCAAAAATTTGTATATTGCCGGTATAATATATGTATTTATTCTACTTGAAACAGATCCTTTAATTAAAACTGAAAAATTTTGAAAGATCAACAGGGAGCTAAAAAATTATTATTCTTGCGCTTGCTCCGACTCAAGTGAACTATTATTAATACAAAAATGTGGTATATAATTAAAAATTTCTCTAATAATAATAATTCAAACCAGGGGCGTATATAGAAATTTTTTCGGGAGGCCTCAACTCAAAAATTTTTCTGCGGGAAATTTTTTTTTTAAGAAACTAAATTTTTTTTACACGAAATTTTTTGCGGAACATTTTTTTTTTACTTTCTCTTACCTATGTATATATGTAATATATTAATATATATAGAGAGAAAATATTGGATTCATGTCAAAAATTCGATGTCGAAATTTTGATGGATCTTCACGTTTTGAGGTCCCCTGAATCTAAAAAAGTGGTTTTCGCGACATGGTCTGTCTGTCTGACTGTCTGTCTGTGTGTCTGTAAACAAAATATCTCAAGAACGAAAAGAGCTAGGAGGTTGAAATTTTATATTTAAGTTAGGCACCCCCATGGGACGTGACACGAAGCTTTTTTGAACAAAATCGACCAAAGAGTACTAGTACTTTACTGATGTACTTTTTCAGTTTTTTTTTCGATTTTCTCTAAATTTGCTCCAACGATTTTTTTTTTAATTCAAAAATCAATTATTTTTTATATTCTCAATAAAATGTATATTCTCATTTTGGGATTGAAATCTTCTGAAGACCACTTTACTCTTGTTCTCCATAGAAAAGATGGGAGAAATGGTTGCCATGGTAACAAAATATAAATATTTTGCCATACTTACAAATTTTACATCTTGAAAATCGAATGTACCGTACCGTCGGTAACTAAATACATGTCGACACAAAAAATCTGGTGTGACAAGCACAGAACACAACTTTCGATTACCGAAGGTAGGAGAAAGTTGTGGTGCTGGCGCCAGTCACACCAGATTTTTTTTTGTGGAACCAAATATTTCCATCCTGCGGAAAATTTTGTTGCGCTGATGTCTGTATATCCCTATATATGTATATGTGTTTGGTTAT